>CAJNOL010000724.1:32124-79246 GCA_905250125.1 Rotaria sordida
TTGTTGTTTTTATTAATCTTAAGACAAAAGAATATTCATTAGAACAAAAAATTCCCGTTTATCAAATTTTTATTAACAACAACTTATTTTCTTTTTCGTATTTACAACCGTCACATGAAACATGCCACACATGTGATATGTTATTATGAATATGTATGAAAAATTAGACAAAAGAAAAAGAAATCTTATTTCTTATTCAATGTTAAATTGTTAAGTTCTATTTTATTGCTATGAAAGACTGAGAATTAAACATTACTGAACAGTTTTTTTTGCATAGAATATTTTTATCTATTATTCAAATGATAATAATATGACAATTTGGATATCCTCTGACAAAGCTGATTCTAATACCATAAGTCCTACATCTTAATGAATGCGACATATAGCAACACATTTTCCTTGAGAGTTTAATAAATATTAAGCTTAACTTTTGATCGAAAACGGTGTAATGTTTTATTCGACTTATGAATTTTTCCTTTATATACAATAGACCTCCACTCTAGATGTATATTATCTTAAAAATATACTCTGTTCAACATATATTCGATGAATATATCTATTAATTTTTTAAATATTGATTACTGAATATTCTTCTTTACACTCTAAATCATTAAAACGAAAATAGTTCATTTATTTAAAACAAAACTGAGATATATAAATTTTTTGCCGTAATCCATCGATGAGTTATATCATCTTGTATAGATCAGTAAGAAAAAAAAATGATTTTAGTCTAAAATCAGATTATTCAATTTCTAATCGATTTTAATCACGGTTACCATAAAGTGCGTTTTCTCGAATTTTTATTTAGAAACTCAAATTTTTGAATAGTTCCTTACAAACCTCAAAATCGGGCTACTTTTTTATGGCCCGAACATTCGATTAGACTCTCCGACTCGAATTCGAAAAAAGATTTCGTTTACAAAGATTTTTTTTTCTCAATGGGGAGCTATTGCATATTTTTCGTCTTTTAGAAAAAAAAATGATGACTAGAGGGAGCACGGAAACTTTTCCCCTATTCCTCCTCATAGGTGAGTCAAATATCAAAAAAGGATAAAATCGTCGGGCCGGGTGGGCTGTTTCGAGGCTTGGTTCCTTAGACTTCTCGGCTCAGCAAATGATAAATACAACGCTAGAATTCTTTGATAGACATGTCACAGTGCGGATTACTATATCAAACAATGCTAATAAAATAGGTTAAAAATATTGATTGAGTCGATTAAAAATTAGTTTTCAGGTTTAAAGATAGATTTCATTTTTATTTTAATTAATTCTAAATCACAAAAAACAGATTTTTGTTGGTAAGAACATTCATGAAAGTTGATCCTCAATGTCCAAAATATGCGAAACCTGAATATATTTTTTGTGCAACGACTGAGAATCTTTAAAGACTTTCGGCGGCGACTCAGCCGCTCAATTTACATCTTTAAATAAAACAAATCAACTTTTCTTTTTCCTCAGATCAGATATTTTTTTATTTTCTGTGTTTTATATATATATATATATATATATGTATATATATATAGATAAATTACAAACACAAAAGAGATGACAAACACAAACAACCGCGTCACTTTTTTCTCTTGTAATTTTTCACACAACGCAAGCAGAATATGATATACACATGCACAATACAAAACATTATTTACAAATACAGTAAACATTGACACATATATATATGTAAACTATATAGTAGAATGACAACAGCATTGAAATATCTGACCCAAAACAAGAGAGAGAGAGAGACAGAGAAAACAAACTCACTGTATATAGACGCGTTATATATAGGTCAGAAAAAAAAATATGTAGGCAAAATGTTTTGTTTTCTTTTTTTCAAATCAGTATTTATGTGTGTAATTCATCCAACATATTCTTATCTTTCATAAATAACTTCATATAAAGTCGCTTTTTTATCACCGGAACCGGTCACAATAAACATATCATCTTGAGATACATCGCAACTTAATACAGATGAACCTTCTTTATTCTTAAAAGAATAAAAAAAAAAATTCAATTTATTTTATAAACATAAATTTTCTTTTTTTTTAACTTACATCAAATAATTTTGCACCATATGGTGTTTTCCATCCAACTAATTGATTATCTTTACTTGTTGATACAAACCATTTTCCTGTATGAGCAAATTTTAATGATAAAACACAACTTTCATGTAATGTTAAACGATATTTATCTGGTTTAGTTGATGATGATACATTTAATATATCAATTAAACTTTGTTCCATACCAACAGCTAACCAATCACCACCTGTTGGACAATAACCAAGTGAAAATATTTGTGAATCAAATTCATATTGTTGTAATTGTCGACCTTCACGTACATCCCAACAACGTACTGTATTATCAAGACCACCTGTCCATACACGTAAACCATCCGGTGTTAAATCAATACAACTTGCACCATCTGTATGACCTTGAAATTGTCTTAAAAACGAACAAAAAAAAATTTTTTTGTTTTTTTTTATTTTTATTTTTAAAAATTTTCATTTTTACCGAACAATTGTTTGATTTTGTATATCCCAAACAAGAACATTTCCATCTGAACAACAACTAAAACAAAATTTACCATCAGTTGATACAGCTAATGCATAACATGCAGCTGCTTTTGATTGTAATTCTCCTTTAAGTTTTGTTAATAATGAATTTGAATTATTACTATCTTTTATTAATGTACTATTCGATGATGATGATGTTAAATTAAGATCCCATATTGATATATTTGATGCTTCACCACCAACAATTAATGTTTGACCATCAGGTAAAAGTTTAACTGATCGAATATAAGCATCACGACTCTAAAAAAATTTCGTTTTATTATTTAAATAAAATGAAAATTTTGTTTTTTTTTACCAAACATTCAAATTGACCAATTGGTTTATTATTATCTTTTGTACTTTCTTTTAAATCCCAAATTTTAACACAACCTTTTCCACCGGTATATATATGTTTATTTAAATCTGATATTGTTACTGCACAAACAACATCACCATGTTGTAAATAACTTAAAGTTTTTATACGACGTGGACAATCATTTGTATCAAATGTATCCGATGGAAATATAAATGGTTGTAATGCTGATGATGGTGAATCATATGAATCACAATGATATGAATAATGTTGTTTATTACCATTTCGTTCAATTAAATTTCCA
The DNA here is from genome assembly GCA_905250125.1 of Rotaria sordida. Lineage (NCBI taxonomy): Eukaryota > Metazoa > Rotifera > Eurotatoria > Philodinida > Philodinidae > Rotaria > Rotaria sordida. The sequence continues at coordinate 35,291 of CAJNOL010000724.1, forward strand.
CTTGTTGCTGCATTAGCTGATATTAATAATGATTGTTGTTGTTGTTGTTGTTGTGGTAGACGCATAGCTGAATAAAAATCATTTAATGTATTACGTGTTGAACTAGTTGAATTTCCAGTAAAAGCTGTATTGAGACCAACAGCAAATGCAGCCAAATTTTCCGGCATGAATGCTCCGTAGGGTCCAAATGGTGCAGCTGCTGAATACACACACACAAACTGATCATATTTTTTTATTTAAGAAACAAATTCGGTTAAAAAAGGACGTGATAACATACGAGGTAATTTTGGTGAATGACGAATACCACTACGTGAATTTGATTTATTTGTTGAATTTCCACTCAATGATGTATTTGTTATTCCTGCTGTTGAACCACTTTTTTCACTACCCTATTAAAAGAAATTTTTGTTTATCATAAAAAAAATATTTTGCAAATTTTTTACTTTTTGTGAAGGTGTACTTCGTGCTGAACCATTATCACTATGAGGACTTCGACTATTATCATCATGATGTGATGATGATGATTTATTACGTATAGCCGAATTTATTTTTGATGATGAATCACCATTTTCATGTGGTGAACGAGAACCATTTATTAATTGTTTATCGTTCTAAATTATTAAAAAAAAATTTGTTAAAATAAAAAATGTCTCGGAAAAATGAATACATTTTCATTGTCCTCGAGCTCTTTACAAAAGGCTCTAAAGTACGAAGCTGCAGATCCGGATACAACCTTTTATGGACTCGCTCCTCCCCAAATGAGAAATTCGTCCAGATATTGATAGAAAAAATATCGGATTTAGATCCGGATCATTAAAAAAATCTTTTAAATCTATCGAATAATAATTGTTGATTGTTAAACATCTCGGAGACAATAAAAATGTCCTATTGCAAAAAAAAACCTAATTTTATTACCTCGTTAGGATCATCAACAACTAAATCTCCATCACTTTTTTCACCTTCACTTTCCTATAAGAAAAAAAAAAAAATTTTTTTATTTTGTCTTTCAAAATTTATAATAAATTCATACTTCATCACGTTTATGTTTTTTTGTTTCAAATGGTGAACGACTATGACCACGATATTTTTCATTTAGATGATGTGGTGAACTTGCATTACGCTAATAAAAAAAAAAAAAATCAAATTTCCTATAAAATTTTTTATTTTGTATACTTTATGTGATAATGCTGCTGCTGCACGTTCTAAATTATCTAAAATAATTTAAAATTTATTCAAAATCAATTTTTCTTTTTCTAAATATCCTAAAAACCTTTTTCATCTTTAAGATATGCTTGTTGTGCAGCTGCTGCAACACCTTGTAAAGCAAGAAGACCAGGCGGAAGTCCAGCAGATCCAGGTAAACCAAAAGGTGATGCACCAAAATGTGGTGTTTGACTATGCGCATGAGGAAAAGCAACACCTTGTGCATGCATTTGTTGCTAAAAAAAAATAATTTAATTAAATCTATCACATTATCTATTTAACTAACTCCTATAATTGCATTTAATTCAGCAACTGTAACTTGTTTTGCACGTTCAAGTGTTGCAGCTACTTGATTTTGTTGCTAAATAATAAAAAATTATTAATAAAAAAAAAAGATTTTAATAATACTTCTTGAGATAAACATGGAAGTATTTGATGACATATAGCTAAATAACGTTTAGCTAATTCCGATTGTCTATGCATTTCAACATTAAGTCCATAGGACATTTCATAATACTAAAATAAAAGATCAAATCAATTAATTATCTAAGAAAATAATTTACCATAACATATTGACGATGTACTTCAATTTTTTCTTGTGCTAATTTTTCACAATCAAATTTTAAACTATAAAAAAAAAGAAATTTTGAATTATAATAATAACAATAATATTTTATTATACCTTTGACACTGTTGTTGTAATAAACTAAATTCTTTTTTAATTCGATCGCAGTATTCAATAATACTAAAATCCACCTGAGAAGATCCCTAGGATAAATGTATTAAAATATCATATTTAACAACAAAATATTTTTTTTCTTTATCATACCTGTGGACCACTACGTCCGGAATACATAATTCCAGTGAGTTTGTCTTGTCCACCGGTATTAGATAAAGCGGAACCGGTACCGCTATTAACTTTCTTTTTTTTCTTACTACTATTAGAATTTAATAAATAATCGTCGTGTTGTTGTTTAGGTGATTGATGTATAGTATTACTAGCAACTTTGAGATTTGTATGTGAATGAATTTTGAAAATTTTAACTATTTACTTGCGCACAATGGCAATGTTGAATAAACATCAAAAAAAAAAGAAAATAAAGAATAATAATAATGTCCATACAAAACTAAAATCAAATTGAAGGATGAAGAAATACAAGGAACAACAGAAAAAAAAAATTTTTTTTTTTTTGTTTTGGCGAAATATATGTCATGTAATGATTTGCAAGAAAATAAACAGAGAGAACATGCAAATCTATCAAATTCATCCAATAGTAATAATACAAAGCATTTTGATTATTGCTCAATATAACACGTGGATATAAAAGAAAAGCTTGATAAATAATGACATATCGAGATAGAAAAAAAAATATATATATATATATTGGAAATATGTTATCTTAGTACAACATAATAGGGCGCATGAACAACGAACATGTTCTAATCATTTTCTATTAGTCGACGATAGAAAAGCAATAGTGTGCGTCGCATCAGAAAAAGAGAATCGACAACGATGAAGAAGAGAAGAGAAGAGAAGAAAATAATCGTCGTCGTTGTCGTGACCTGACGTGCCCGAGTATTGTCGGCAGTATGGCTGCTGCTGCCGGCGCATGATAAGGTTACACATATATATATATATAGAAAAAGAAAAACACACTATATAGTCGTCCTCTACAGCGTGTAAAACGAATACATGTTACACACACACACACACACACACACACATACACTCTCTCCCTCTCTAGCCGACTACAAGTGTCCAATTTACACACACGATCTAGATAGACAAAAGATACTTAATTAATCGCGATCGATAGGAATAGACAAAGGCCACGATTACTAATACCATCATTCAACATAAGAAAAAAAAAGAAAAAGATCAAAAGTTGTCGTTCGTGATGCACATAAATATATACCCAAAGGACAATACAAGTCAGATATGAATGCATGCTTATTCTAAAATAATTGTATATATGTTGGCAGTGAAGAACGATTAACATTTAGGATAAAAAAGTACTGACAAGAAATTAAAGATTGACATATGGTCTTTATCAAAGGACAAGCACAATTTAATTACATCAAGTATTATCTGATTAGAAGTAGGTGGCTTTTGATCGATCAAGAAACAAAAAAACAAAACAAAAAAAAGAACACAATGTTTGCCTGCTGTTCTTAACGATAATTAATATGCGATTGGAATAATAAATTATCGTATATGTATATCTAAGTTGACTTCTATAAGTGTATTGATCGCAAATAACTGATTATATTAAGGTGTATAATCACTTGAGAATAAACTGTGTGGATGACGTGCAAATATTGTCTAGAGGCAAAAAATGGAGTTTTTTTCTTTCACTTTCTTCCTCATCTCCTTTTTTTTTTATACTAGATTATTTTGTTGTTCATCAAAGGCATAAATGAAGTGAAGAAGAATAACAGAAAACGGAAAAGAGCTAAGATAGATTATAATAGTGATAGTAATAGAAAGCGAACGAGAGTGCAATACAACGCTTCAATGATGACTGACAATAGAGATGAAAACAAGTTAAACAATGTAGTGATGCAAATCTTTCTCTACTAGAGCGCACGAATGCTTTCTCTTTCTCTCTCTCAATCTCATGTATCAATCTATTACTGTTAAAAGTAAATGGGACCATGCGTGCATGCAAAAGAAGATGATGCATATGTATATATATATGTAAAAGATGAAATGTTAACCGGATTGAGTTGCCTGTTCAATTACTATTCTTTCTGTTGGTTATTGTTTGCTCTCTCTAAGAGTACGACCAATTGGCATCATTTATAAATGTTCGCATCTATTCTTTTCTCTCTTACTCTATTATTTTCTATGTCTACATAAATATATATGAACATATATATATATATATATATATATATGTTCGTCGCTTTATTTTGATTTAATCAAGACAGTCAGCTCACAAGCTAGTCGAACTTCTCAAGTGTCACTTTCATCCCATCGTTCGCTCGTTTCTACTTACACATGCACACGCTCGCATACATACTCATATTCACGTCAGAGCACACAAATCGCTATTATGATTAAAAATGAACACTCTTGTTATTGACCTAAGAGCAAATTCTTCATTCCCATCGGCAGACATTTAAGATACAATACAGGTGTGAATATGTGTAATAGCGAAGAGAAAAAAAATAAAATAAAATAAAATAAAGAAAAGATGAAAGAAAGAATTGACGATGTGAAAGATAATGAGATTAAATGTATATATATGAATGTATGCAAAAATATTGTTGTTGAATTGTTGACACAAGTCAGGAGTGCTCGTGTTTCTTTTCATTCTACACTTCTCATCATCATCATCATCATCGTCAGCATCATTGTTGTAGAATGACATACGCCAGAATGTATTCGTGCTCGGAAATAGAACTACTAATCAGTTAACATAATGCAGGCGATGATGAGAAGACAATGAGAATATATATTAAGAATATAAAGGTAGGATCAATTGCTAATAAAAAAGACAAAAATTATAAAATATGTAAAATAAGTAAGCAAATAATTTCTCTGGAAAATAAATAAATAAATATTGAAGAAAAAGAAAGAAATTATTAAAAAGTATTTACATATTCATATTAGTCGTTGTTGTATTCGAATAGAGAAAAGTATTATATCTTCACAAATATACATATTAGTAGAGCGTCAATAATGATGACGATGATGATGAGGATGAAATCAAGAAAAGTAAAGAGAACGATAACAAATCGACGACATATACTAATTAACACAACCTAGATCGAAAAAGCAATTGAATAGCTGTATAGACGCGAAGACGAATAAGAGAACGAGTTGAAGAAAGAAAGAAAACGATCATTTTTCTCATCAATCGATCGACAAACTAAACTACTCAAGAATGAAAGGCAAACAAATGAAAAAAATAAGGGAATATATAAAGGCAAATAGAAAAGAAAATCAAACATGAAGTACGTTTGTTGAAAAACATTTAAGAAATAAAAAAAAAAATTTAACTTCTCTTAAGAACAATAAATCAGAAAGAAAAAATATATATATAACGTCCTCTTTTGACAAGAAAAGAAAGAATCATAATAATATAATAATCAAAATATCACATATCATATGATTGGTCAATTATTAATATGATTCATTTAAATATATAACATATTTATGCAGTATGATAATTGAATACTAATTCATATAGAAATTAATTAGAAAATAAAATCATTTTTTTTTCTTATTCTTAAAAGAATACGAAAAAAATATTTTTTTTTCAAACTATTGTCAACCTTCATATACATATAGGTATATAAATATTAAGTACATCGAAACAAGATGGTGTACATCAGAAGAAATACAAAAATGATTATTGTTTTCAACATCCATAAACTAATATTGTTTTTTTTTTGTTTTTAGATAATAAAAAATTCAATTTCTTAGAACTAAACACGGATTGTCTAGAAATTATTTGATTTTATTTAGACTATGAGAATTATGTTTTAGTAATATATCTAAGTTTGTTGATAGAAATTGAATAAATATCAGTGTACTTTTGATTATTGTTATAGTCTCGAGATGTTCAAATATTTCCTTTTCGGGTGATTTTGGTAACGTCAGGAACGTTTTCTTTCCTTGAAAATGCTTTAGAACTGAAATTTTTTGTGTTTCGATTGGTGGTAATTGTTAGATAGAAAGAGAGAAAAACAAATTGGCACACGGTGAAGTACTCATCAAAAAAAGTTTGATCCCAAGCAGATGAAAGTCGAGAAAATTTGGTTTTGAGAAAAGAAATGAAAGGTAGCATCTTATTATCTTTTTGGAAATTTGTTTATCAGTTAGAGAGATAATGAACAAGCGACAGAATCAAAAATTTTTCGACTAGAATGTGGACTTAGCTGGGATTGAAATTTCATGTATTTTTTGTTCTAGATAAAAATCAAATGGATATGTACAATCTGACTTATATTAATATGTTGACGAAATATTAACATTAATGGATCAATCGACTATCAATTGAATTATTTCTTATTTTTTTTTTTTTTTTTAGGAAAGTGAATAAAAAATATGGATAATTTATTGAGAAGAATCTTGATTAACTATTCTTTAATGAAAGAAAATTTTCTTCGTTTAAATAAAATATATCGAATTCTATATCTATACGAACTTTTTATAGTCGAGATATTAAAAGAGTTGATGTAATCTTCGATGTTTCGAGATTATTAATTTTTAAAGTTAAGATTAATCCCTTTGTTTTATGTATGAGTCGAAGTATATTTAGAATAAAAAAAGAAATTTCTTTCAACATTTCAAATTGCATCATCGAACGACACAAAAAAAAGCAAACATCAAATCTACGACAACCAATGAAGATTTAATCAAAAAAAATAAAATAATGTGAATATTATGGACATTTTTTGCCTCATTTTGATTTATATCTCAACGAATGATTGTATATGTCAACAGACATATCATTAAGTGATTCTTGAATATCTTATTGGTTTATTTTATCAAAAAGAGAATATTATTTGGCAATTTATTCAATATATTCTATGATTACGAAACCAAAACAAATTGTTTTATGTTTTTTTAGGTATTAGATATTTGCCGATCAATGATCAGTTTGTAACTTATTTTATTCGATTTTTTTTTCATTTTGTGTATTTGATTCTTTTTTTTGTCTTAACAAAAAAAAAAATCTTATTTTATTTTTTTTGTTTTGGAGATTATGTTTGAATGAAATACATAATCTCTTATCTAAATAGTTATTCTTCTTTGTTATATCGAAATGTCATCATTGATTTAGAATTGTCCATAACCGACCTTCTGTTGATCAAGAAAGAAATTTTTGTCATGTAGAATGCTTCGAAACAATTATGCTTATAAGAAAACAAAATATTATTGCTTATTTCTTCAATAGTTTCTATGTGAAAATGTCCTATAGCAGACGTTTTGTCGTACCACCAACAAGAAATTTATGGCCAAAAATCTACACATATAGCATATGATAATGTCAAATATAGATTCTTCTTTTTCTTCTCATGTATGATAGAATACAAGAGAAAAAAAAGACAATCTTTGTCTACACTTTGCGTAGGCGAACACATAGTCTGCAGTAACATACAACAAAAAAACAAGAAAAAAAAAAGAAACGAGTCGATTTTTCTTCTTCTTCGTTCGTCCGCTTAAGCGAGTGGGTACAATAAAAGTACCCCGTTTTTTTTCTTTTTCTTCTTCATTCTCATCATTCATCGTCGACGGGACAAGTAGGAGTGTAACTCGTAGTTGTTATTTTTTTTTCGATACTTACTTGCATGCATATAGTTCTAAAAAGAAAAAAAAAAGAGGCTTGCATATTTCTAGATTAAGTTATATTTAATATATATATTAGTCAATACGTCAGATATATGGTAATAATAAACATAAGGAAAAAACCATAGTTTTTTTTTGTTTCATTGATCTATCTTAGGCTCCTGTCGATCCAACGGTTTTACTTAATACAATCGTGTATTTATTAGACAATAATGGTGGATTAAAAAATGATCGAGTTATTCGACAATTTATAACGTATGTTTAATAATGATGATTTTTTTTTTCGTTTATTGTGATTTTACATAAAAAAAAACAACAAAAAAAATAAATTTTTAGACTAATGAAATTAACTGAAAAATTAGTGAATAAAGCAATCTATTTACAAATTCTTAATCATACAAAATCTGCAGATATATTAATAACGTATGTAAAATCGTATTTTTACAATATTCTATTTAAAAACAATAATAATAAAAAAAAAAAACAATTTACTTTTTTTTCCTTTTTGCTTTTTTTTTAATGCTTATTGAATTATTCATATTTCTAGGTTTTTAAAATGTGATGGTCTTCAAATTTTAATCAAATGGCTTTCACATTTTAGTATTGAACATAATCATGCATTTCTACTCGATACATTAAATATCATAGGCAATTTGCCATTCAATATTGATAATGTTTCACAGAATGATATCGACGAGCTACAGCTCAAAATAGCCGAACTTGCATCGGCTGAGTCAGGGAAAGAAAAGGGTCAGTGTTTTTGGTATAAATATCAAAAGAAAAAAATTAATAATAATAATAATTCAAACAAATAATCGAATTTATTTTTTCTCGTATATAATAATATTGATCATAAAAAAAAAAGACTCTTCTTGATTCTACTATATTGGCTTCAAATATTGAATATGCGATAACAAGTTGAAAATTATATCAAAGCTTTTTCATATACACAAGATGCGATAATAGTATTAAGTTAATTCTTTCATTTGATGTGCTTCTTTGAATAATTTTATACGATCATGAAACAGATATCAACACGGAATTATATTTAATGAGAATGATAAGTTTCGATTATGTATAAACGATACCGGTATATTCAAAATAAAAAAATATCTATCAATCATGCAGACTATGAAGCTACTATACAATACTTTTGAGTGAAAACATGCTACATGTGTGCACATTATATGTACGAAGTATGCTGTTTTCTTAATTGAGAAGTTATTGAATTTGTTTTTGACGATATCAAATTAGCGCTCTTTTCTTTATTCATCTCTAGAATCGTTATTATATGTCTATTCAATAAATCCTTAATATTATTTAATTTCTTGTAGATATTCGTGAAAGTGCTCGTCATTTATATGATATTTGTTTGACAAAAGGAGTATTTAAAACACTACAAACTCATACTCCTCAACTTGATATTGACCAACATATTTCTTCTCGTATGTATTATAATCAATAGAAACATTCTTATAAGATCAATCATTTCTTTAAGAACCATCATCGATTTCTCGATCATCAATTTTCATCGATAAACATCCATTGACATCTCAACGATTGAATAAAACCGAACGAACATTGCTCTCATCAAATAATAATACATTCCCTTTCAATGATAGGAAAATGGCAACAACCGCAACATTGACAGCTGTATCAGCATCAAATACAAATAGTAATAACACGGATACTAACAAACGAAAAACTGAAGAGAATATAGGGCCTACAACAAATAGAAAACCGACACATCGTCGTGTTATAACACAACCCCAAATAGATACACAAAAAAAAATGAAATCATCAATTGATATAGATGATAGTGATGGTTTAAATAAAACTAATTTATTAAATCGACCTACATCAACATTTCGTATACCTAAAATAGGAAGGTAGGTTATTCATTTTGTTTTATTCCTTTTAGGTTAAATTCAAATTACATCGATCGACAAAGTCCGTGTTATTATATTTCTTTTTTCTTTGTTATTGTTATTGTATCTCGTGGTTTTTTTTTTTGTATTTTTATAATGTATCGATTTGTGAAGATTTTTTTTGTTTTTCAATGATGTACAAATAATTTTTAATTTTTTAGGAATCAATACCAAGGTAATTTAGGTGATTTTTTAAAAAAAAAAAGAAAAAAAACCTATAAAAGAAAAACAAAAACGGTAGGTAATTTTTTTGTCAGATGAATGAATAGATTCTCTTTTTTATGTAATATATATATATTATTATTATATGACGAAATAAAATGAATTAAAACAAAATGATCAAGGAATTCAATATCTATATGTTGATACCAATGGTGCTGAATACAGAGACGGACTTTGTCGATCGATATACATATATGCTGTTTTATTTTATTTTATTTTTTTAAAACTCTATGTGTATATATGTCATTTTATTTTTTTTTAATTTATTTCAGGTCAAATACGAATGTTCCATCACCACCATCAGAAATAAATGAAACTATACCAGTACCTCCTACATCTACAAATCAACAAACAAAAATGAATATATCATTAAATCGACAATCGAGTGATGAACTTAATTCTCAACAAGGAAAAAGAAAATTTTCTTTAAGCCAATATATTGAACGTAAAAAATTAAAATCGAATGAATTACAACAGACTCCTTTAGCTGATACTGATATGCGAATAAATAATACGGGAAATTCAAAGGTGAGAAAGATAAAAAACAAAAAGTCAATATTTAGAAAGTAACTTTAATAAATCTCTGATTGAAAATATCAATTCGAGAATTGATTGACTTGAATACATCGAATTTAGCAAAAAAAAACAAACAGCGTTGTTGTTCTAACAGGCGTTTATGTCCTTTATGTTTACTGTATCATAGATAGAAGATTCTAATCTGTTTTGATTCTTAAGTTGTAGTTACATTTTCATGTTTCGTAATGGTCTTCACACTCCACGAATGGATATAATCATGAAATTTTTTATCAGTTATCGAATTCCTATTGAATTCTCGAATGTGAAGGTCAATCACAGTGAGTTTTAATATCCTCATGTGAATAACAAATCTATGTTGACCTTCTAGACTTCATTGTATGAAGGTTAATCGCGCTCTATTTATCATTCACCAAGTACTTTGGACGATTATTGTGGATAAAATCAATCATGAGATATTTAATATATATCGAAAGAATCGATATTTGAAAATTGATTAGAAATCTTAAAGTCTACTTGTTTAATTTCGTATTCGATAATTAGAAATAAAAAATGTATGATTAATAAAAAAAAAAATAATGAGTGTATAATTTGTTTGTTTTTCACTTTCTCTCATCTTCTATTGACATGTAATTTAATTTCGATATACAAAAAAAATAATTTACAATCTTATCTATTTCATAGACATCACCACCTACATCCATCGATGATGATTCACTTAATATATCCGATAATCAACCTGTAATTAGTCCAAAACCTGATGAAATAAGTAAATTCAACAAACAAAATTTTTATTAATTTAATTTTATAAATTTTCTTTTTTTTGTTTTTCAAGATACAATTATAAAAAGTAATTTAAGTGAACCAGGTGTTAAAAAAATAATCAAAAAAAAAGTAATATGGGCTGATGAAAAAAATCAAACACTTGTACAAACATCATTTTTTGAAGTTGATGATTCAGAATTATCTGATATGCATATATTTTCACGTACATGTGCAACAAATATATCAATAGCACAATTAGAAAAAGTTATGGAACGTGATTTTCGTAAAAGACGTGGTATACAAGATATGAATTCAATTGATAATGATGATAAACAAATTTTATTACCATTACCACCATTAATAAAAATTTTATTACCTGATACAATACAAATTCCACAAATTGTTTCACAAGAACGTTTTGTACAAGAAGAACGTGAAAAAACTGTTTTACAAGCACTTTTTATACGTTCATTTTTACCTGATAGTCCAGGTGAACCAGATGGTGATCTTATTGGACATAATCATCATAGTGAACCAAAATTAATTCCACTTGAAGATGTAAGAATATATATAGAAATAAAAAATAATTTATCGCGATCATTAAAATATTATCATATTGATTTTGTTTTTTGTTTTTATAAAATAAATTCTTTACACAAAAAAAAAATATTTATGTATATGTATGTAGGATACTTCATCATCTTTATCGAGTACAGTAAACAGCAATAATACAACAATAGCAACAACAACAACCAATATACCTTTAGTTTCAATAAATAATCCAACAACAACAACAACAACAACAATAACAAACAATACAGTTACATCGAGTCTTTCGCCATTTTCATTTGGTGATGTATCACCTGAAGTTGCTCAAATTCTTGCACAGGCTAAAGGAAATTTAACATCAGCTACAGCAAATAATCTATCAACAACAACAGTACCATCAAATTCATTAATTAATTTATCTACAACAATAACAACAACAACATCAACAATAACAAATCCAACTATTTCAACAACAACAACACCTAATCTTCCGGCACCACCAAATTTTCTTTCAGCTTTACTTAATGTTGCACGAACTACTAACAATGAAACACCTAATGGTAAGAATATAATATATTTGATTGTAGAAATTTTGATATGACAAAATCATATTTGTTTAAATCAATTAAAGAATTTTGCACAGTTTGGACAGATACTTATACCAAGAAAACTAAATTCAATAGATACAAAATTTCATGAATCTATTATTCAATTGTTGGGATGAAAGATCTGAGTATATAGGTATAATATTGTTTTCTTTAAGTATTGAAATATACGCCATCATTAATCTTAACAACTGAAATTAAAATTTTCACATCTATCTAATGATTTAACGGTGTCGATTCTACGTGATATTTTTGGAGTCGAACTCCAACATTTGGCTGCATGTACAAAAGTACCCTCACAATTATGCGATCTCTCAAACTTAAGTACGAAGAGTTTGGAATTATCTCAATCTGTTGTAATTAGAGATGTAAGCCAAAGGATCGAATAGCGGCGCCAGCTGCTGGAAATACGATTTATACCTCTAGTTCAAAAAACACTTATCTACCTTTAAGTCTTGATATAGTATGAATAAACAGATAATAATTTATGTAATAATTTTATCAATCGAAAACATTTCTCATGCTCTCCTCATTCGAAATTTCTAACAATAGTTGCATTTCCGTTTATTCTATTGATGAGTAATACAGGGTGGATCAAAAATCATCGAGCAGTCTTGAATTTCGAATAACTTTTGATAGAATCAAGATAAAAGGTTGCGACTTTTACTATTCAAAACAGCGTCTGCTACTACGAAGTTCTATGTATTATTCAACAATATAGATTATTGATAGTGATCTTTAGCAAGATTTTGATAACTCTATGAATAAGGATATAGAGGTTCGATTCGTGTACCCACGATTTACGCTAACGTCAACAACCAAACCTATTATCTTCTTCCGATAGAGAGTTTTAAATGCAACAGCGATAATGATGAGCGTGATCCTAACGTACCCTTTAGAATTGAACTTCGATGTAATTTTCATAGAGTTGGCAGTATTTTACCGAAGATCACTGACTTATTACCATGGTAACAAGCAGTACATGGAACTATGTAGTAACAGAGCCTCTTTTGAATGGTGAAAGGCGCAGCTTTTTATCTTGATCCTATCAAAAGTTATTCGAAATAAAACACTGCCCGGTGACTTCTGGTCCACCCTGTAGAATGGTTTTGTGTGTTGGACTTTTGTTCTTGAGATATCAAAATTTTACTGATTTCTTTTTCAATAAAAAAATTGTGATCACTTGAATAATCGACTGTCAACTTTGCATGAAACAAAATTCTCAATGAGATTTGTTCAATGGATGAAATTGTAATTTTTCTCATATTTTCTATTCTGAGATATTATATATTGACATCTCAAGAAAGGAAGTATTAGTTGCATAATCAACGAATCTCATTGAAGAGATTTCTTTCGTAATTTAAAGATCAATCTATAATTCTGTACTAAATTAAATCATTTTTCACAAAAAATTTTTTTTTTCTAGTTCCGTCGCCGAATACAATAGCTAATATTTTGCCAAATCTTCCATTAAATTTTAATTTACCTCCACCTCCAACATCTTTTCCATTGGGTCAATTGATAGCAAATGCTCTGACACTTGGTATACCACCACCACCAACTGCTAGTAAGCAAAAAATAGTCTACGAAATTGAAACAAATATTTGTCTTATTATTTTTATTATTTAGATCCTTCTCTTTTTCAAACATCACCGGCTACGTTTACAACACCACCACCAAATCTATCTAATCCAATAGTTAATTCAGTTCCATCATCATCATCATCATCATCAGTGAATTCTAAACCACCATCTGTTCGTTTTGTTTCTGCTATTGGCCATCAAACACGACCGAATCTAACAAACCATAATAATCATAATAACAATATTAATCATAATAATAATAATAATAATAATAATGAACATCAAATTTCATCTTCTCGTGAGAACAGTAGAGAACATAATTTTCGACGAGGTCCACCAAATAATAATCGTCGAGATTATTATCAAAGTCGAAATAATAATAATAATAATAATAATAATAATAATAATAATAATAATAATCGAAATATATTCTCTTAGAAAAATCATGATAAGAATTTGGATTAGCACCTTATTTCAAAAACTAAAACTAAAAAGAAACCAACCTGGTGGTCAATCCTGTGATATAATCTGAATAATAATGGAAAAAAAAAGACTCATGTTCTAACTGCACATATATTGTGTGATAAGTCTTATTTGTTTCTTTTTTTTCTCTCTTTTGTGTGTAGACTAGCCGGCTAAGGTATGTCTATTTATGAAATATGTATGTTGGTTTGATTTTATTCATTCCTTATTTCATTATCTTTTTTTTTTTGTTGATTATGTTCTTTTGCGCTTATCTATTCTCACTAAAACCTATATATATATATATATATATACATATTATCCGTCTTTGTCATTCTTGATCGTTGATCTTTTCAAATTGTGTTTCAAATTGTTAGAAGAAAAAAAAAGTCAGTATTTTGGTTGTTTGTTTGTTTGGTTTTTTTTTGTACATTTTGCAAGAAAAAAAAAACATGAATAACTCTTTTCGATGATGATAATGAAGAAAAAATATAAAGATTGACATGATGGAACATCTTGTTTTTCTTTTCTTTTTTTTTTTTTTGTTTAATTATTTCTTTTATATTCTAGATATATATATATATAAGATGATATATTAATACAGGTAGTAATAGTCAAAAACAAAAATGTCAAGGTATGAAAAATAATTTGATTGATTTTATTATTATTATTATTATTATTTTGTATTTTTTGATTAGATACGTTAAACAATTGGCATGTCGATTTCATCCAGAAGCAACATTAGTTGAAGATTATCGTGCTGGTGATATGGTTTGCCCAGAATGTGGTTTAGTTGTTGGCGATCGGTATGAAATATATATATATAGAGAGAATTCATATTTATAAATTATAGTAACACGATAGATCTTTATTAGAGAAGTATGGAATTTCAAAATTAAAATTGAATGGTACTAGAATTTAGTCAAACACATGCTTAATCTTCGCAGAGATTTATTAGCATATTTTCAGAATACAAACAAACAGGTAGGTTGTTGGAAAATGAGAAAGATATGATTGAGTTCGTTAATTTTTCACTAGGGAAATTATGATGTATAGATTTTGTAATAAATCTTAAAGTGAGCGTAGGATGATTGCATATGAGCACTTACTCTTTATGACAACTGCTCACCTACGAGGAAAGGTTCCCAAATGTGACCCGCCGTTTTGAATCGGATCTATACCATTTAGTAGAGCTCGATAAGACTAGACAAAGTTTCAAAGCGTTCATGCCCATATGCTGTCCTTCTCGAGTTATGACTGTTTTTTACTGAATTTTCAATATCTAGTAAAGTATATATATGGGAAAATCGAATTACAGGATTTCGATGTGAAATTGTGCCCAGCAATAAGTCTCGTAATTGTCAGAATATTGTCTTCTGCAGATATTCGGTGTTCAAAAAACGATCATGCGTCGCAAGGAACCTATGAGCAAAATTTCAGGTCAAAATCTCGTAATTCGATTTTCCCATATATATCTTGCTGTAGGTCTAAAATTCAGTAAAACGGTCATAACTCAAGAAGGACAGCGTATAGAGATGAATCCTTTTAGGTTTCATCTAGTCGCATCGAGTTCTAGTAACTGATATAGATCCGATTCAGAACGGCGCATCACACACTGGGACACCTTTCCTCGTTAGACATACTTGCAAAGGGTGTGGATTAGAGATGTGCGGAACTAACCACTCGGATCGAAATTCAAGTTTATAGTAAAATATTCTATGGTTTAAAGCAAATTATCTTATAAATCGTATGAATTAGAACGTAATTCAAGAGCGACAATTCAAAAGGTGCTAGTTGTTGACTCGTTATCTCTAGACCAATGCCAGAATCTGAAAAACTGGAACCCTCGGGACTGGTGTCATTAGAAAAGAAGTTGCCGGGATTAGGACTACGTCCACAATTGGTGAATAAAAAAGTTACTGGGACCAAAAAAATTTGGTTCCGCACATCTCTAGTGTGGATGGTTGTAGGTCTAGAGTATCCACATTTTCAAAGAATCTTTCGATCAATTATATATGAATAGCCATTGTACATTAATAAAGATTCGTTTTTAGAGGTTCTTAGAACTATGAGCTGTCACAGGTCCAAGTCACACTCGATCAATCGCATCGTTCTACGTAAGACTTTGAATGCTCAAAAAATATTTTTGTGGAATTTGATTTTCGTGCCCGGATCGGATAATTAGTGGAGTAACCAGGAAAAAATTTATAGGGAGGGAGTTAGGGACTTAACTATTCCGATCATGTCTGTAGAGCAAGCGAAGACTCTCTGGTAATGCGTCAGCATCTTCTTAAGAGAAACTCAATTGTTTGTAAGAGGACACTGAGTCTTCTCTAGTCCCTCGTCTAGTTATGCCATTACAAATATGTTTGACTTTCAAGAGTCTAATAACAGAGAATAAGAGCTATAAAATATTAGTTATTGATTGCCTTTTTTTATTCGTATTGTGATGCATAATGATTATTTAAAATTTTTCTTTAGAATGGTGGATGTTGGTTCTGAATGGCGTACATTTTCTAATGATAAAGATTCGAAAGATATGAGTCGTGTTGGAGCTGTAGAAAATCCCTTATTCGATGGTGATAATCTTGAAACTGTTATGTCATTAGGAACAGGTGCAGGAGCACTTGATGAATTTGGTAAACAAAAATATAACAATGGTCCTCGTCAGGTAACTAATCCAGTTTTTTATCTGTCTACTAAAGGAAATATTTTTTATTATTATTAAGATGTCAACTGCAGATAAAGCATTACGAAGTGGTTTTGATGCTATTCGACAAATGGCTGGACGTATTAATTTATCAAGTCGAATAATTAATCGAGCATTTTCACTTTTTAAACAATGTTATGAAAATAAATGTGTACGAGGTCGTTCACAAGATGCCATTGTAGCAACATGTATTTATATAGCTTGTCGACAAGAAGGTGCACAACGTACAATTAAAGGTAAAATACATGAGATATATTGTGAATTTATCTAGAATGAATTTATTTTTGTTGTTATATTTTAAGAAATTTGTGCAATTTCAACAACTGCATCAAAAAAAGATATTGGTCGATGTTTTAAACAAATTGTTAATAGTTTACCGAATTCTAATCGACCTGAATCAATTGATATTAAAAATTTGGTGGTATGTTTTAAATTTAAATAATATCTTCTTCTATAGATTGTTTTTTTTTCTTTATTAAAAGCCTCGATTTTGTAATCAACTTGAACTTCATCAAGAAAATATTATTCAAAAAACAGCTGTTCATATTGCTGAACGTGCAAAAGAAATTTGCGATATTCAAAGTCGTGCACCAGATTCCATTGCAGGTGCATCAATTTATATGGCTTGTGCAGCTGCTGGAGAGAAAAAACCAATGAAAGGTAAATAGATAATTTTAAAATAAAAACAGAAAAAAAAAACCAAAAAATATATATTTTTTTCTTTTAGATATTCAAGTTGCTGCTGGTGTTATGGAAAGTACAATACGATTAATATATAAAATCATGTTACCAAAAGCTGCTGAATTATTTCCAAAGGATTTTGTATTTAAATGTCCACCAGCTAATTTACCACAATCATAAAGAATAAACTGGATTTTCTTTTTTTTTCTTGTTGTCGATGTGTATCTATGGATTTTGCGTGATTTAATTTATAAAGAAAAGAAAAAAAAAACACAACAAAAGAGTAATATATGTCCTGTTTTTGTTTTCACAACCATTCTTGCTTATTGATGTCTCATGTTATATACATTTAATAATAAAACACACAGAGAAAGAACAGAAATCAAAAATATTTTCTAATATGCTTTATTTCACTACTTTAGATGGCAACTGCAAATATAAAAACTGAAGATGAAGAATATGAACAATGGCATGCAGCTGAAGCAATGCGTAATCCACATCAATGGGCTGATTCTAGTGATGATGAAAATGATGATATAGATAAGCATGAATTTTTTGATGCACATGATACTGAATTTCATAAAAATCCATCATCTTCCACTGAAGGTCATGCTGAAGCAGAACTTTTACATAAACGTCTTAATTCACAATTATCTACAGATGAACAAGTACAAAAAAAATCACCAGGTTAGAATAAAATTTCTATTTGATTTTTTGTGATAATTTTTTTGTTTTTTTTTTTCTTTCAGAAGATCCATACTTTATCGATGAAGAATTACTTGCTGAACGTGAAACACTTTTAACAGAAGAAGATAAAGAAGTAATTTCATTTTTTCTTACTATGACACATTGCTAAAATAGTTGAAAAGAGAATTCTAAACTTTTACTGATATTAAATTATAGTAGAACAATAATATGAAAATTCTTTTCCTACTTAAGAATATCCTTTCATAAAATAAATCGATTTCTTCCTAACAGATTATTCACATTTAATCATAGAAACGTCATAAAGAATCGCAAACATCAAAAGAAGAAGGTAATAATTTATTCGGTCGTGGTGAATATGATCAAGCATTAGAACAATACAGTCATGCATTATCATTTTGTCCAATGAAATATACTCGTGATCGTGCTGTTATCTATGCAAATCGTGCAGCATGTTTAATGAAGATGGTATAATCAAAAATATTTAAAAAAAAAATTTTAAACAGAAAAAAAGAATCTTCTTTTTCTTACTTTTTGTTAATTCATAGGAAAAATATGAATCTGCTGTTCAATCTTGTACACAATCGATTAAATATGATCCAAATTATATAAAAGCTTTTGTACGTCGTGCTGAATCTTATAAATCTATTGATAAATTAGAAGAAGCATTACAAGATTATCAGAAAATTCTTGAACTTGATCCAAATAGTGCACAAGCACGAAAAGAAGTCTATGTAAGGATGTTTGATTTTTGTTTTTTGTCTTTGTTTAATAATTCTTTTTATTTTTAGATTTTACCCGATCAAATAAAAGAACGTAATGAAAAATTAAAAGATGAAATGTTAGGTATGTTATATATAGAACTCTTTTCTTTTTTTATTTACAAAAAATTAATCGTTGTTTTTTTTTCTAAGGTAAATTAAAAGAATTGGGAAATATGGTATTAAAACCATTTGGTCTATCTACAAATAATTTCAAACTTCAACAAGATCCATCGACTGGTTCTTATAGCGTTAATTTTCAAAAATGAATGTGATATTTTTCTTTGTCTTGCTGTTTTATATTTAATAAACAAGAAAATAAAATTTTAATCGTAACAATCTTTGTTCCATTAAAATTATCAGTTGTATAACAAAATAACATTAATCTTTCACTTTCTGTTTTGTGTAATTTCTCACTCAGTTATAAAAACTAATAAAGAATCGAATCAAGGATGGTTCCCAAATATTGTGTAGAAATTTCAATAAGCTGCAAACCTGTAAACAATTAAACTTCTTCTAATTATTCTTTGACTAAGATTAATGGTATTTCTTCAAAAAAATAAATAAATAAATAAAGCCTGATTTCTACAGATACTTGATACATTTCATAGCGCTTAGCCCGGTATGTATCAGGCCTCGAAACGGGCCGCTCGGCCCAATGATTTTATCCATTTTTGATGTAACCTTTTCTGAGATTTGGCTCACTCCAGAAGGAGAATAGGGGGAAACTTTTCCACACTACCCCCTCTCCCTTGGTCATCACTTTCTATATTTCTTTCGGACCTCGGCCGAGTCATAAAAAATTGGTCCGATTTCGAGGCTTGGTATGCATTTTCATTAAAAACTACTTATCAGCAGCACGCATTTAAGGTATGGATGTGAAGGTAAATAGAAAATCTACGCCCATCTTCATCAGAGAAGCATTGATTGAAAGTCCTATTGAAAACTTATTGCATATAAGTAATAATTATCTCAAAAGACAACATTACTTCTAGTGAGATCAAAGCAGACTGCTCTCAGCACTACATCGGATCGTGCGGGGATACTACGTTTTATTGAAAATGCATATCGCTAAACACTACGGAGTGTCCCAACTTTTTTTTATAGGATTTATATTTTTTAGGAAAGATTATACTGAAAAACTTTATTGGAAATAATAACCAGTCAAAAAAGCATTCTACGACCGTTCTTCTCATCAGCGATAAAAGATAGATAACTACAATCGTTTTGACAAATGAAAACTGGCATTGATTAATTCAAGTAGATTTTCTCTGTTGAGTTCTCTGATCGAATTACAATCATGACAACCCCCGAAAGTTTGATTCGTTAGACATAATAGAATGCTATGCCTTTCAATTTTATACATATAGAGTATATTATAGATGGAAAAAATAGCAGTCACTCACTCATCCACACACACTAGTCACTTTTTTCGTTCTGTTGCGTCACACGATAAATGGATATATGAATTTTCTCCAATGGATAACGTGCATCAGTGACAGAATGCAAAAAGTGACCAATGAGTGTGAATGAGTGAGTGACTACTATTTTTCCTATTCCTATTATTTTACATATAGTCGAGATATACATCCTGAAGAAACATATGCCTTAGAGAAAGCAGAAAAAAAGCAAACACTTAATTCGATTATTATTGAATTTAATCCAAAACTGTAACCAAAAATTGAGCATAACTATAGGAGGAATTTTCCGAAAAATCCATAATAGAAGGCCATACCTTTTTATTCTGGGAGCGGGAGGGGGTATTTCCGATGATTATTTTCTCTTATCCAATATGGACCTAGAAATTTTGCTCAAAACTAAAAGTTCGGATCTTTATTACTTGCAGATTAGAAGCTACTCTATAAAATGCATTATTTAAGACACTTTTTGTCTTTCGACAAGGCACCTCAATTTTCATTTTTCCTAAACATTCATTTTTCAAAAAATCGACAATCGTTTTACGTTGAAAGAAGTTCTTGTGTAGCTTCACTTGGATAAAAGCTATAGGTTCGTTCAATATTACAATTTGTAGAGAAGTGTTCACTCTTCAAAAAGATTGACTTCGACAATTGTTAACATGTTCAAAAAGTTTCTCACTACTCTTGAACTATAATAGACATAACATTAACTATCTGAGCAGAAGCTTGCCGCTTGAGTTCATAAGAAGATCTCGGTAAGACTAAAAATATTCTAAGAGAATTCGTTTCCATCGATATTTGTGAAGTTTCGATCCAGCTACCGAATAATGGAATTTTGGTGTGATGGCATTGGGAATATCCTAAAAGTTTCAGCGGAATAGAATGTTCTTTTGCTAAGATATCGAATTTCAAAAAAAAAATGGTGGTTTGCTTGAAAATTTAATATTTCAACAAAGGAACATTCTTCTCGGATGAAACTTTCAAGATATTCTCAGACTTATCCATGGACAAAAACTTAGGTTAACATTCCTTTATTTAATTTTTGGGTAGCTGGATCGAAAATTCATAGATGCCTATGAAGTTTCCTTATAAGCCCATATTTGAAACGATTACAAAATTCTAGCATTTAAGTCATCTGAAATGCTTTCAACTGAACACATATCTTGTCTAAAAACGTTCTGATCATCGGTTATTATTTATTCAAATGATTATTCTCAATAAAATTCTAATATTTAATTTTTCGGTAGCTTCAAAAACTACATCGTTAAAGAAAACTAATTTCTATTATTTTATTTTTTTGATGTCACGTTAACCCATAATTAAATAAAAAAAAACATGACGTACACATTGTTCAATAGCGACATTTTTAAATGACAAAAGCGTATTGGTTAAGAACATATAAATATTCACTTGTCTCTGGTCGGTCGGTTGGTGTTGAATAACAGAACGGAAGAGTAAAATACAAAACTTTAATGTGATCCTTTTCTTTTTTTGGTGCTAAGTAACAATATGGATATTGATATTGTTAATGCTATATTACGATTATGTACTGAAAAACAAACATGTCTATTCGAAGTACCTTTTCTATGTAATTATTGTCTTGAACAAAATTTATGTACGAATCCTAAATATGTTCTTGCTAGTATTAAAAATTATATGGAAATATTTAAAATTAGTCGAGATAAAAATCGTATTGAATTTATTATGCCTGTTTGTATTAATTTTTTTTCATGGTTTTTGTTTTTTTGTCTTTATTATATTATTTTATAGTTTGAAATATGCCGAAATAAATTTATTGATGGTATTTGTCAAAATAATGATATATTATGTACAAATCTTCATCTATGTTATGATTATTTTTATACAAATTCATGTCGTTATTCAATTAATTGTCTATATCCACATATATTAACAGAAAAATATCATAAAACTATACTTGGATCATTAATTAATCTTGATTTAGATCTATTAACTAAAGCTTTTCGAGTTTATTGTCAATCTAAAGTAATACAAAAAAAGTTTTTCTTTTATCAATTTAAATTTTATTTATTTAGAAACATTTAGTATATCATAATTCATCGAAAGTACAACAACAACAACAACCAATTATCCATTCATCTTTAATTAATAACCCAACACCATCATCATCTATGACAAATAATTGGCGAATGATACCAAATTCACAAATAAATGGAAATTCATCGTGGAAAACAAATAATCGATTACTTATTACTTTAAGAACTCTTCCAAAACAACAAACAATTTCTTCAATTCGTATGTTTTTTTTTGTTAAACTATATAGTTTTTTTTCATCAATTAATAGAAAAGAAAGATATTACTACTGAAAGTAATCTTTCATTAGAATGGTCCAAATGAGCGGTACTGGTGTATGAGTCATACTTTTACGTCTCTTTCTGTTTTATTTTTCATTGTTCCAATCAATCTCTTATGCATATGGGATGTCGGTGTGTGTCATCAGTTCATCCATACTCTGATCTTCAGGATTTCAAAATGCTAAAATTGATTGGAAAAGATATGACAGTCAAAAAATGATTCTCAAATCTACCCTCAACTGACACTCATCATTTCGACTCTCGGAAGGAAATTTCCAGGAGACTAACAAAAGTGTTAGAGTTCGTTCTCATGAGTCCTTCACGTCCGGTTTACTGGACTTTCAACGCATTTTTGGTACTTTAAGAAAAACCAAATAATGAAGTTTCGATCCAAAGTTTAATCCCTGAATACGTAGTATATTGACTCTTAGAATGAAGGTATTTATATTAATAATTAGAAAGATGGGACATATCCGGAGCAAATGAAAACTCTCACTGTCAAATTAACAAGTTTAAAATATTAGCGGCTGTTGGTCCGGTTAGAGGGAGATATTCGATCACAAGTTGGGTGTATAGGAACATTAGGATTACTTCCATTGCAACCAGCTGAGTAACTTAATAGTAAACTACAAGAATCTTTCTGAAATTTATCAATAGTTTCGATGTCTTCTGGAACTTAAGTAGTATCGTATTCAATTCGAGAAGATGTTCAATAAATTCATCTTTGAACTTGATGGTTAATCAGTTGATTTAATAGAGAATAAAAGAGATTAATTCTTCGATAATGTATATTTATGATTTCTTAAACACCAATTGCAAAAAACTGGTCAATATACCACCAAGTGATGCATCAATGTACTGTAAATTCAAATACTATACGTACAAGTCGTTTTTCACCTACATCATATATTATTTTTTCATTTCGATACTATCTAAATTTCAGAAAGATATCAAAACTATTGATAAATTTCCGAAAGATTCTTGTAGTCTACTATTGAATTACTCAGTTGATTGTAATGGAAGTAATCCTAATGTTTCTATGTACCTAAATTGTGATCGAATATCTTCCTGTAACCCAGCCAACAGCCGCTAATATTTTAAACTTGTTAATTTGGCAGTAAGAGCTTTCATTTGACCCGAATACGTCTCAGTTTTCTAATTATCAACATAAACACCTCTATTGTGAGATCTCCTGTTTGGCACAATATGAGAGTACGCTCTCTTTGTATTGACTTATTCTGAATACATATTCACGTTTATAACAATTAAAATAAATTTGATTGATTTATTTTAGCTGAAAAAGGTCTTCAAATATGTTGGAAACCACCAAAAAATATTCAAACTCATTTTATCGAAGTAATTTTTAGTAATCAAATCAAGTCAGACGGAGGTCCAATACAAACACATAAAATCTATCAACATTTAGGTGTTGCACAAGTATTTTATCAAAATTTAGATAGTAAAAAAACAAACCTAATTTTGATCAAATAAGATAATTCTTTCATGTATATTTTAGTTGCTGAACGAGTTGCTCTTCATGGATCAATAACATTTCAATCATTTAGTTTTACATCACGTCTTCTACAACGAAGAATTGATAAACGTCATATATGTTTTTCAAATATACCTATTGAAACAAATCATATTATATCATATATTGATACTGTTTCAATGCCTTATATGAAAAATAATATTGAATATTATCAAAATGATAAACAAATAATTATTGTTGAATATAATGAAGATATTGGTAAAAAAGAAAATAGGAAAAAACAAAGAAAAATAATTTTTTTTTATTTTTTATTTTTTGAAGATTTTTCAAAGATTTCTTTAAATGTTCGAAATCATCCAGAATGTAATGGATTAATAATTAATTGTATTCAATTATATTATCCAGAAACATTATTAATTGAATATGATCAAGAATATTCTGAAGATGATATTATTAAATTATTTGATAAGAAAAAAATTTTTCATATAAAAATTTATTCTTATTGTTCTTTTGTACATTTCTATTCTCATGATGGTAAGTTACAGCATTCCAAATTAAGAATTCATCATTCAGAAAAAATCAAATTTATAATTTATAGCTCGTTTAGATAGATCAAAGTGTCTATTCTCAAATATACTATAGTTTAGTGATTTTACAATTAGATTTAAGGATATTACATAGGTTTTTTTCGGAACTCACATACAGAAGAAAATAACGCAGTGATGTGAGCATGTCTATCATATATTGCTAAGTATGATAAGTGAATACAACATTCGAGCGTAAAAAAAAAGGAAAAAACAAAATCATAGAATGAAATGAAAGTCATAACTACGTCTTCATTGACAAAGCAAATAGTCAAAGAGATTTTTGACTATTATTCCATCAATGTAGAATAGACTATGAGTCATTGTTTATTTTTGATAAACTTCTCTTTGTCATATTCTGAGTCATGATGAGTAAAAAAACATATTATGAAATATTTTAAATCATTTGAAAATACTTCTTCTACATAATGTATGTTGATTTAGATAAATTTATAGAAAATTTTGTTTTTTTCTTAAACAGGTAACTTTTGTTGATATGTCGGTGAATGTAAGGTATTTTCATATGAAAAAGATATTCTCTTGTACATTTTTATATACATTCATTTGATTTGTTAATCTATGACAAATTATTCGAAGATTCTTTTTAAATTAGTCTATGAAAGAAAAAATCTTAAAACTTATTTCTCACAACAGGATTTTTGATTTTGATGTTTCCGTGCGTTCGAAATTTCTCCGCCAATTTTGATCGCTAGAAAGCTGTGCTTAGTGCACATTGTCCCGTGATAAAAAAAAACGAGTTAGTTACTCAAATGAATAAAGAGCGACTGAAAAATCATAGGCTCTTAGAAGCAGGAACTTAGTGATCGTATTCACATGGTTAGATTTTTCCAATTTCGGTGAGAACCAGTCGTAATTGCATTGAATTCAATTACCAGATTTCTACTTCCGTTTGCCTGATATCCACGAACCCCCGATGATAGAGTGATTAATCTGGGCACAGTTAAAGTATACAATCTGTCGACTTTTTCGTTCTTTGTCTACTAGAGTAATAAAAGCAAAAAAGAATGAAAATTCCAACAAACATCTATCGTAGAAGAAATCTCACAAAAAAATAAATTACGATGTAAAAATAGAGGATGGCACATGGTCGTGGTAAAGTAACTCAACTTTATTTTACTTGGTAAAATATTTTTGAAAAATATTGCTATCTTACTTTATGTTATCCGGTAAAGATAAAGAGTCACTTCTAGCAATGTACCATAGTTTATTCTAGCTAGTTTTTCTTAATCATCTTCCTTTTCTTTTTCTTTTCTACACCTTCATAGAATTAGCAAACATATTTTACTAGTTTTCGAAAGTTTAGAACATATTCCTTAAAAAAAAGCAAAAAACGAAATTACTCTCCACGATATTCTTGACTAAGGAACCATGTCTGAACATTTCAACAATTAATTTTACATCCGTAGTCCAAGGAAACAGTACCGTAATCCTTCATTCCAAAAAAACGATAGTAGTTTTCTATCGAAAAAAAAAATAGGATGGCAGATTTACATTGAAATATCGTACAATTTAATGCAGTAATACACTGTTTTATAGTCGAAATGATCATCCTGGAATCATAGGTTAGTCATTTGCATCATCGAATCTAGAATAGTAACTAAAATAATGTACATCATTCATTTGTTGCTTGACAACAAAAACTATTAATCTTCTAGAAATAGAATCAAGGAGTAGTTCATATATGATCTTTGATTGTATATCAACAATATCTATCACGTTATGTGAGAGATGCGATTTTCTACCTCCATATATACTTCAACACTGCTTTTTTGGATCATGTATTACAAAATACAATGATAAATTAAGGCCACCCCCCTCCCCTCCCCTCAAAAAAGTCACTTTTCATCAAAATGATCGAAATTGAGGTGACTTCATGGAGATATAGCTCGTCAAATGCTCTTTCATAAATGACACAAGGTTTTACTCAACATCGTTTTTTTTCCGAAAATTCTGGAAGATTTTTATCACCCCCCTATTCGAAAAATAACCGGTTTTTACAAAAAAACCAAAAATCATTTTTCGTTTTTCTCAGAACGTGGGTTCAACGACGTATCTCCAGCAGAACTCCATCACAGTAAGAGATAAAGCCAAATATTTTTTTTTGTTTGAAAGCTTATGTGCAAAGCTAGCGACTCTCGTGGCCCTTTTTTTAAAATAAGCTTTTTTATTATCACAGAAGATAACATCTCTATCGGAGCAGCGCGATTTTTAGAGAGGTTTTTTGAGATATTGAACTTTCGCTCCGGTTTTTTCCCCTAAACGTAAGGCTTTAAAAAAAGAGCCACAAGAGTCGCTGCATTCTGGCACGCTCTTTCAAACAAAAAAACATTAAATGTCTAGAACGAAGACCCGCATAGAAAACTTGGAGATACTAAAGAGCTATTTTTGCCCCTCGTTTGGTGCATATCTCGGTTAAACATCATGCTATAGGGCTGAAAATTTGACCATAGCCATGTCTCACCAGCCCCAATATATCCTGAAATTTTCATGTCATTTGAATGTTCCTGGGCTGAGAGCGATTTTTGAGGGGGGGGGGGGGGCCTTAAGTATGAAGTTTCTATTCGATGAAATTTTAGTTGAATCCATATGATAAGAAAAAACAATCGAAGTTTATTCGAACTCTCTCTTTGTTTTTGTTCTTAAATTCTGAATTTAGATCTTGCACAATCAATTAATAGAACATTTGATAATTTTATACGAGTGATACCAATTTATATTGACATATATTCAGAACATCATTTGAATGATTATTTGCAACGACGACAAATGGAACTTCAACAAAAACCAGCTGTCACACAGACTATTTCTCCATTAAATGAGACTATGAAAAATGAATCAGTATCTCCTACAAAAAATATTAATCTATCTTCTATACCTCAACCATCAACACCTATTTTACCACCTCCACCTATTAATCAACAAATAGGTTTGTTGTAACTAACTTCAAAATACAAAAAAAAAAACAAACATCTATATCTATCAATTCTAGAAATTCCTGTAGAACTAAAATCATCAATTAAAGAAAAAATTTGTTCTTCTTCTTCTCCTCCAAAACAAGAAACAATATTATTAAATTCTCAAGAACAATTAATTGTTGAAGAAAAAAAAAATGAACAAGTTGTAAATAGTGATGAAGATGAAACAACAGGAAGTGAAGATGATTTTCATGATTTACCATCGGATTTTGATAATGATGATTTATTTCTTGATGAAGCAATTGATGATCAAGGTGATATGGAATATCTTCGTAGTGCAGCTAAAAATTTAATGTCATCATTAACTGAAATGGAAGAAGCTAGTGCAAATACAGAGACAGATGATACACCACATTCATTATTATATGGTGATGATTATATAATTACAATAAAAAGTCGTCGTTTTGCATTAGCTTTTCTTGATTATACACAATTTCGTGTTGAAAAACAACGTAATCCAGATAAATTTCGTTTACTTGCATCACTTAAAAAATTATCAAATAATAAAAAACGATCAGATCATATACAACAACAACAACATGATCAAATATTATCATCAACACCAACAATTGAAATAAAAACAAATAAGAAAAAACGAAATAAACGTAATAAAAAGAAAAAAAATACGAATAATAATGATAAAGGTATTCTATCATTTTAAATAATACTTAAAATCTTTTAATATCCTATTATTGTGACACGTATAACATATTTACTCAAAAATTTCAAAGACTACTTTCTATGTTTGTCTTAAAATAGATTTTAAAAATTTGAATCTCAAAAAAAAAAACAACAACAAACGAATTTTATTTATTAATAATTATTTGAATTTTTCTTTGCCTTTTTATAGACGATGAAATCGACATGACAAACTAACAATAAAAATATAAATTCACAGATATACACACAATGGTATTAATCGAGAAATGATACTGATATTAAACATTGTTTTCTTTTTGATAAAAGAATTTATTTTTTTTTTTTGTTTTTTGTTTTTTGTAATTGTTTATTGTATTATATTTATGTGTGAAACAAATGGCAACTATTATAAATAAAATGAAACGTGATATTATAGATAATAGAAAAGAAATTTGAAAAAATTTCAATAAATATCCCTAATCATATAACAACAAACCTAAAGAAAAACAAAAAAAAAACTCATTCTCCTCAAATAACTGGAGTTGTTTTTCGTCCAAAAAGTAACCAAATAATCAAACCTGAAAGAAAAAAAAATATTTGTAAAATTTATATAATATTTACAAAAAAAACAAAACAACAATACATACCACCTATAGGAAAGATTATAATCAATAAAATCCAAAGTAATTTTCCAACAATAGTACGAGGAGTTCCAAGAACATCAAAAATAGCAATAATATCAAGAATTATTATTATCTAATATAAATAGAATAGTTCAAGTTTTATTTATTTACTTATATATTTACTTACAAGACCACCAATACTTCCACCTATATATCCACCTATATTTCCATCAGCATTGACTAGATTGCATAAATATGATAGAAATATAAATGTAAACGGTATTGAATATAACGACATTATTGTTGATATTTAATATTTAAGAAGATATCTGATGCTGACCGTTTAAAACTTTGTTATCATGAAAATATTCGAATTAGTCATTCATTTGAATCTATAGTATAAGCCTTTATCTTTCCTAACGATCGAGAATACAAAAAAAAAACAATACTTTTTTTTTTGAAGCAAATGCTTTTTCTCATTAAGTGACAAGACACATGTGTGTTCCACTCTTTGATACCCCATTTCAACTGAATACTATTTCATGTACTTTTTCACAAGGTATTCTGTTTTTAATCTTGAGCAAATACATTTTAGGTTGACACTTAAAATTTCACATATTTTTTTTTTGTCTCTTTAATTGCAGAAAATGTGCACTCTCAGTTCGTTTCTTACTATTGACAAAATCAAAATGAATAAATCATATAAAATATTTTAATCTTTCAGAAAAAATAACTCCATTTATATTAAAATATATTTCATTTTATCAAACATGTCATACACTGAGCTAATTTTACGAATACACACATTCGACATCCTCTTGAAGGAAATTACCGAGTCTTATTTAACAATACTATCATGACTTTTTTCCCCATTTCTATGAGTAACTCTCACTAATGAAAAAAAAACAAAGCCGTCTATTTTGTCCGAAGGCATGACTTTTGTATATGATAGATAGCAAATCGAAAAGTGCAACAAAATTGTTACGATTTTTTAGACACATGATCAAAAACATATTTCTTTTATAAAAACAAACCAATTGGAAGTATCTTGTATAGCATATTATTTGAAAATGTTTTATTGATAAATAATGTTTATCTTACTTTATTATTCCTATTGTTATGATAAATCAGAAAGACTAATCGAAAGATTCTAATACAAACTTTCTTTTCCTATCCGTGGTTTCCAATAACAGATAGATTTATTATTTTACCTAAACAATCTTGATATACGTAGACGATTCTGTTCACAAAACAAAAAATTATTTGATTTACTAATATAAAAAAACAGTCATTTAACCTCATGAAATGTTAGATTGGATAATAACTTAAGTTGTGCGTCATGTTGAATCGAGTAGAAGCATTTTTCTTTAAAGTTTGAAATCGATCTTTAATTGGTAAAACTTGTTGTGGGCGTATATCTCACGATGTCGCTTGATATTCAACTGTGATTTTAGTAAGACTTTGTAATGAACTTTGGCAGAATTCATTCGAAGTTGTATTGAGTCATGCAACGGTTGAGGTGGATGTCGATGTATGTCTTCTTTGCATCTACGTGCATACTCGCACCCACATTCTATGCCATTAGGAAGTAATTTACTGGCTACTCAAACAGACAAAATTTTGGAAAAACACATTTAAACACATGAAACCGTTCATTTTCCAGCATTTAAGCGCATTTGGCACAAAATAGTCGTGAAAACACCAGAAAATCTAAGTTTTCAACGTGAACCGGCATAAATTCTTTTAGTCGCATATATTTTGCATATGTCAAAATTCAAAAAGTTAGTTTTCTGAACGTTATTACGCTCAAATTTTCTCTCACGTGCGTGTTAATCGCACGAAGGTCTAAACTTGACACGGTTTTTTTCACAATATTTTTGCTGAAATGATTGAAGCAATAATTTATAATCGTGCTAGTGCTTGAAAAATAAATATTTTGACCGTTTTCGATACAAATATTTCCATTATGATTGATATTCAATATTTCTGTTTTTCAACAATCAAAATCCGATAATTATAAGCGTGTTCTGAAGCTAAACTTTTCATTCGTATTTTATTAAACATTTTAAACGAGTTATGAAAAAAATCATATTACTGTTTTCTCTACCAATTTTTAATATCTATGGCCGAAACTTTCAGAATACAATTAATAATCAGACATGTATCTGTCATACAAATATAAGACTAAACGACAATTCTGTGCAGAATTAATAGAGAAAATTGAATATAGTTTACTCTTGTCATGGAAAAAGTTATACAATTTTTTCATAACTGATGAAAGGCTACAGTTATTTATTGAAATCCACGATAAACCTGAACAGCAGTGTTTCGCTTACGAATATGTCCTATGAACGCTTATTCATTAGCACTGAAAGAATCAGCTCATTTGATCAAAATATGGCGAAAATATTCAATTTTTTCTTCCGTAAACTGACTTTTGAATCATCCGTACGCATCATTCGGTTACTTGTAGTTGCATGCATGAGTGCCATGCTTGATTGTTTAAACGAGTGTATGTCAGTATCCTAGATGACCGAAGCTAATCAATGTGCATCCCATGTCTTAGCGGCTCCGCTCTTACAATGCATCTTTTTGATTTCATATTGATCGACATTTACCTTTCTCTTTCTCTTTTCTCTCGATATATGATATCATACTTTTTCTTTAATGTAATATCTTTCTATCACTTTATCTTCTTTTTTTGTTGTATTCATTTTTCTCTTTCGTCTCCCCTTGGATGTTCGAAATGACATATATATTTGCTCTTTTTTCTCTGTTCTAATTGGTCTGATATAGTGTAGTTGTTGTGTACGTGTGTGTGTGAGAATATTTTTGGTTTAGTAAAAATAAAAGAAAGAAGATCAACAATCTTTTCTTCATAATACCATGCTTGCTGCTTTTTTATGCAGATTTTGATGATTCCATGAGTATTTAAGTATGTGACATGCAATTAATCACTCAAGCTAGAATACACTGTAAAAAAAATCCTTGGAATAATAACCCTTTAAAGAGTTTATGCTAGTGCAACAGATAAATAGCCCTTTTTTACCGTTTAAGAAATCTTCGTAAATCCTTTCATAAATCCTTTAGAAAGAGTATATGAAAAGGTTTATAAGCTTCAAATACCATCTGTGAAAGGGTTCATAATATTCATGAATCCTTAAGCCCTTCGGTAAAAAATCGATTTGTATCCCAGAATAACTGATCTAGCTGAAAATTCCAGAAAATATGGATGTGAGTCTAGGGAACTTACAGTAAAAATTTCAGCTCGAAATATTGGGTTGTTCCAGAGTTATCTCTATATCAATAGCCCAAAAGTAGGTCTCCGTGCGTCTCAGATTTCTCTCCCAAAGTTAATGATACAGATTTCGGATTGGCGTCAAAATGTAGCCAACACTTGCTGCTACAATGTAACAGAGCCCGATTTTTAAATTCTTCTTTGTTAAATTCTTGTGTCAGTTTTTTCTTGAAAACTTCGAAAAAATAGGGATATTCCTAAGAAAAAAGGTTCAGTTCTCTTAAAAATTAAGTCAAAAATAAAAAACACGAAGCTAGTAAGTTGTTAAGCACAACTTTCTCTTCAATTTAAAAGCTCTCTAGCATGTAAAATGGCTGCGCAATCTGGGACGCACAGCCTAAAAAAACTCGTTTTGACAAAAAATGGCAAACAAAGTTGAACTTGGGAAATCCAGTGTTTTTCCCTTCGTAGAGCGATTTATGAGGGATTACATGGAGAGGATGTATGAAGCGCACTTGCTAGAACATGTGGGATATGTTCTCCAAGTTAGAAGCCTATTGGCAAAGTCATAGGAATCCAGAAACTAAAATTTACCAAAGATTTTCTGCTTGTGAATTTTTCACAAAATCTCTTGAAAATCGTAAAAAAAACCGTCCGAAAACTTCTCGAAACAATCGTAATAACTAAGAATAACAGTGATTCTGAAAGTAGAAAATGTGAGCTATTCGACTATGTAGAAATCTTAAAACTTGATATTTTTGACAGGGAATGCCTTAAAAGGTTTGCTATACACTACACTTTATTTTATGAACTACACAATGTTTACGAGAGAGTAATCAAAAAGATCCTTAAATTACCAAAACGATTGAAAATTCCATAGCACTCAGACATTGCTCGAACACAGTAACACATAACACTGCATGCAAAAAAAACACAACGAAACTGAACCGTTTCATTTTACTTATCTCACAGTATGTTGCAAAAAAACATAAAAACAACTGAATAATGAAAAGAAAAGAAAAAAGTAAATTATCTTCTTTCATTTCTGTCATAAAACGCTGCATGACTATCAGCGGAAATGAATCAACACGAAGGAAATTAGAGTAGAAATTTTATTAACATATTTTCATCTACAAAAAAAAAACTGATTAACTATCTGGAAAGCGAATGACAGAAACAAAATAAATATAAATGAGCTTGTTTCAATTTGCTCATTAAATACTCATTCTCAACTATGAGCAGAACTAAATATAGAATAAAGAAGCAAACTGAACTGCGTTATTTAATTTCTCTTATCAGACCTTGAACAACTGTGATTATAACAAGAAGAAAATTGAACTACATTAACTTATTCGATTTATCTCAATAACATGCTGGGCAATTATCGGAGTAAATAAATGAAGACAAGAAAAGTAAAGTTATTTTTTCCCGATTTCATTCTTCTCTGGTAACGATCGGAGAAAACTAAATGAAGAAAGAGAAAATGAAAGTAAAGTAACCTATCCAATTTTTCCCGTAGAATGGTCAGCAGTTATTGAAATAACTATATGAAGAAACGAGAAGTAAAGTTAATTTTCCGGTTCCACTTCTCTGCTAAAGTGACCATCAGCAATCTGGAAAATTAAATGGAGAAAGAAAAAAGTAAACTAAAAGTAACTTCTTCAAATTTTCTTCTAAAATGCATGAAAATTATTGCCATACGTATTAGAGGAAAAGAAAAACTAAAGTAAGTTATTGGTTTTGTTGCATAAAATGTGCGACAACTCTCAAGATAATTATATGAAAAAAAAAGAAAAGTTAATTAAAGTAAGTTATTCGATTTTCATCATAATATTATTATAAAATGTGAGGATACTCAAATGACGAAGGAAAAAATCAAAATAAATCATTTTTTTTTGTTTCTGTAATGAGATGTTGGAGAACCATGAATCATGTCATGAAGGAAGATATAGAGGAATATCTGATATATCGCGTTTCATCACGGGGAAAACGGAACGGATAAGACGAGATATAAAATTATTAACATTAGTCTATAACTACTTTGAACACTTTGGTGATCAATTTAGAAAATATGCCTAATTCATCAGCTAGATGAGCATGTATTGAATATGATATTCGTAATCAATGAGAAAAATTTCATATAAATGAGATACCTCTGAAGATATTCTAGAGGAAATTTTCGAATTATGGCGGTACTATAGGAAGCAAAAAATTCACTTTGAAATGAGGAAAAACTAAATCTTAGAAGATACTTCGAGTGATCTCCTGACAATTTTTATAATATTAAAAATTACAAAAAAAATCGTGGACGTGAAAATAATGATCTCAGCATATATTCTTTCTCACTTCTTTAAATTCGAAAATAGCTATACAAAGATATCTGAATGAAACTGTCTTACAAATTGATCGCGTTTGAATTTGCACGATTAGTTTCAAGAATACTTTTCATGGAATAGTTCATAGTAATTTTCTATGGTCGGTAAATTAAACTAACTTTTCTGACAAATATTCTAAAAGTTTTCTTAAAATTTCTGCGTTTGATAGTTTCTTAGGAAAAACATATTTTTATGAAAATACTTATTTTTCATAAAACTTGATCAAAAATCCTTGGAAACTCGAAGAAAACTTGACTGAAAAATCAAGTACACAATTTCATGAGCTTGATTATAGATTCAGATTCCTCCATATCGAAAAATTTTGGCCAAACTTTATACAAAATCATGCATTTCCTTCAACAGTAATTCCTGATGAAAAAATAAAATACACAAATTTTCCATTATCCTGTTGTCGGGTAACTGGCAACAGTCCGTTATCAGTTACTTAGTAGCGTGCCCATAACTTCCTCCCTAGATACTTCCAAAAAAATTACAAGGATCACCTAAGATAGTCTCTCAAAGTTATAGGGATCACATCTCAAAAGAGCTAAAATACCTGAAAGTATCTTATTGATCTCGGTGCGATCAGTGCTGTGACAGAAGCCAAACTGTTCGAACACTTCGTAAGATCGGAACTTTTACCAAACTGTCACACTCCAACTCTCTCCTGCTGCTTTTTTACGACTATTCGATAAGTAAAGCTGTTATTGATTTACGTTAATTAAGTTGTGTTTCAAAAATGGCACGTCTTAGTTCAAGTGATTCGCGCTAGAATCATCTTTGTAAGCAAAAACCAGGATGCGAGATAGAACTCTTTTAAACACATGAAACCATTTTTTACTTAACATGATTCTTTAAATTATTTATAATCATTGATGGTTTATTAATAAACCAATGAAACCTAAAAAAATTCAGCATCTTCGGTAAAATCATAAATGGCTCTTCATGACACCATCTTGTTCTAGAGAGTAAGCAGGTGTGAAGTGATGTATCAGATAAGTAATATTCTTCTAATTCAGATCTATGTAATCTTAAGCAAACTTATTGTGTCGATTCTATTTAAATACGCGTTTAGTTTATAAAGATTTGAAAAAAGAAGGTATTGCTAACCATACGATTATTCTTATCTTAGATATCTATTCTATGCTCATTTATATATCAATATATTATGAACAGGAGAAGACAATATGCAATCGTTTATATTTGCTTACTTTTACTACTGTTTTTTATTCGACGGCGTCATTTCATGCCAAATGCCAACCAAAATCCAACTAGTGTTCCAAATAGATCTATGAGTGAGGAGTCTCCATATAATTATGGAGATTATATCAACATTGGTTTCAGTGAATTCGAATTCCTTCAATTCAAGCAACGCGAGATCGAACTTCAACAAAAATATGATCTGGCTGCCATATTACTTCATTGGCAACGATCAGCAAATGTTGTAGAAGCCGTAAATTATTTACTTGATTCTAATCTTTTCAAAGAAATTATCATTTGGAATAATAATCCAAATATAAATCTTGAAAAAACTATATTTAAAAAAAATAATCATTCCTTAGATTCTATTCGTATAATCAATTCAAAAGAGAATCTCAAAGATGAAGCTAAATATCGTGCATGTGCTGAAGCAAAAACTATTGCTTGTTTCTATTCTGATGATGATTGGAATACATCATTCTATCTAAAAAGTCTTATAGCTGATTTTCGAACTGATCCTTATGTCTTGCATTCTGTTACTGATCCATACACATTCTATACAAATTTGATGTGGACATATTTTGATAATGAAATTAATTTACATACTGGTTTTTCATGGATTAATTGTGGAAGTATATTCTTACGTGAATATGCTCAACAACATCTTCAATATTTACAAATCTATTTGAAAAATCATCGTAGTGAGTGAATACAATTATGGAAAAATCAAGTATAATAATATAATTTTTGTGACTAGGTTTGATTTATTTTAGTGATGTATTTTTTTCTATTTGGCTCAATGATATTCCATCACAATTCAATATGGATATTCGTCATTTACCTGCAAGTAGTACTGGTGTATCATTTTCGTCGACAGCGAAATTCTTACAATATCAATATGAAAGTTCAGTTTTAGCTATTCGTATTCTAGAAGATAATCTACGTCAAAATCAATCGAATGATACAAATCATATAAGCTTTTCACGTCGACAAAATCGTCATTTTCCATATTATGTCAAATCATCAAGTCCAAAAGATGAATTTATATTTTATAGTAATATCCTTCCATTTGACATTGAACATATTCCATTCAATATTTCAAAAGATTATGAAAGAGGTACACGAAACAATCTACCAACAAGATCAAAAGTTTCTTTTTTCTTATCGCATACGACCTTGAAAGCAGTCGATGACGATCCAAAAACTTGTTGGCATCCTGGACGAAATGTACGTCAAGGAGAATTTTTTGCTATAGACTTTTTATATATTCGAACAAATCTATCATTTTCCCTTACCATTGGACATACATGGGAACTACAAAAGAATATCGATATAAAATTATCATTCGATGGTTTATGGTGGATTACTTATCGATCATCGAAAGGAATTACAATAAAAAGTCAAAACTCGAGATCAAATAAACAACAATATGTGATTGTCTTCAATTCTACTCAATTCAATGCTGGTTTTCACTCTTTTAGATATATTGCTTTTAATGCAAGTGGAATTTCTTCTTTGGGCGAATTTCAGGTATGCGATGTCAAAATTATAACAAATAATACTATTACAACATTGTATTGACATGTGATAGTTCTATTGTCAAATTCAGTTTGTTTTTCATAATAAATAATTTCTTTTTTTTTCAGTGAAAATACTAGATATTCATATATTTGCATTCTGTAATTATCAATAAAGTATTGTTATGTGAAGAAAACTTCGAGATTATCTTTGTTGGATAACGAGAAAGAGAGAGAGAGAGCAGATAAGAGTACAGCATGTAAAATTGTTCACTGAAATAAAATAAAATCAAAAATCGTCTTCATATTTTGATCAACTTGGTCGATTTTTTTGTGACTGATACAGAATGATTTATAACCTTATATTTATGAGAAAGGATATAAATATGATAATTTGCAATGACCTTCTTGTCTTCTTACTCATGATAACTGCTAAAAAAAGTTTGTTATTGTAGTTTATGATGGAGTTCAAATGTGATACTCAAATAAGAGTGAGGTTCTAAGAAAAAATAAAGATGAGAGAAGAAATGAAGAGTATGAAAATCAAAATAATTAATACATTCGAAGAAAAAGAACTCTTTCTGAATGAATTCATTTTGTCATATCATTTGACAAGAAAATGAAATCAATGTTTAAGAGAGATAATTTCTCAAGAAGTTTGAACTTCGAATTTAAACTCATAGTTTACTATTGAATTCCACAAGACAATTTATTTATTTCACTGGAAAAAAAACTATATGGTCCAAGTGAGCAAAAAATAAAGGAAGACGTCCAACATAACTAGTTCAAAATGTCCACAACACCCGTCAAATCTAGTCGGAAACGTCTTGCACACCTGTTATGACTGGTCACCTTTAGGAGAAATGTCCTTTAAACACATTTGAACTAGTCTCGAATGTCCTTGAACTCAGTCATGTCTAGTCCGCTTTGTCCGTCGGCTCCGTCGAGACTAGTCGGAGGACTAAAAGAAGAAGGTGGAAGGTGGATTTGAACATTCAACCCGATAGTATTCGAAACCTGACGGGCATCCTAATGGGAGGCAAGAACACTGGAGTGAACAATGATTCTTAGTATTCCGGTGGATACTTATCAAAAAAAACTCTTGCCATTTTGAAAATGTATAGGGTGTGTAGTGTTCCTTTGACGAAGGTTTTTGTTCTGCTTGCATGCAGTGTTTTTTTCCTTTATTTGCTGCAGTCATTGTCGATGTGTTCTATACTTTAAACATTAAAAAAGTTCTATTCTTCGATTGTACACGGCAATATTATGTTCAAAATCGAACACTCTTTCTAAAGTAAAAGAGGATACTATAGCATAAAGCATATAGTAAAGCATAAGCATCAAGACTTCAAATAGTTACATGTTTTTTTGCATTCATTCTTGATGGGAAAGTAAAGACTCTGTTAGTTTATATAACTGCATTCTTTGTACAAAATAGATTATATTACTACTTCAATTATCATCTATGAAGAAGATGACAATATCTCATATGCTAGTACACAGTTGTGTACACATGGTAATTAGGTAAAAAAATCTTTTATCTATAATTTTTTTCGTAAATAGCCTCAGCAAGTAGTGTTTTCAGATCTGAAATCGTAGTATTTCAATTGCCAAATTCATGTAATTTTTATGAGGAAGTTTGAGAACATAGTCAGAAACCTTTTCTCATTAGTTAGTTTCTCAGTAAGTTTTTTAATTTGACCCGAATAAATCGAATGTTCTTGAGTTACAATACATATTCTACTATAGTTAGACGAAAATACTTTGTTTTTTCATTATGTATTTCGCAAATGAAGCGTTTTAGATACTTTTTCATGATTTTGTATTACAATTGAATGTTTCATATAATGGTACATATTATTGTTCACAACAGTTCAATAGATTATAATTCTATTTCAAAAGGAATAAAAAAATTAGAATGTTTTTTTTTTAAATATCAAAAACAATACAACCATTTTTTCTTTCGATATTAACTCGAATTTCTGTTGGTATTATAAACTTTACATTATGCAGATCTTTCGTTGTTCGCTTGCAATGATTTGTTGAACTTATTTTGAAACAATCAAATCATTAGTGCATTTCTTCGAAACTGATCGTTCGTATTATTTCAAGAACTTTAATAATCATGGAAATTGAGAATGTCAAATGATTTTATAACTTATTATTAAAAATTATTTCTCTTGCTTTCTTTTTATAAGAATGTGATTTTTCGTCGCCCTGTATATGTTTACATTTATGTGCTATCGAAATAAATTGAATATAAAGAAATTACTCTCATGACAAGACTCTCATGGTCTTCATATTGTTACTTTGTTTTTTTCTTCAATGATATTCAATTACGTAGTATAGGATATTGTTACTATGAATACACTTTTCTAATATAAAATAAACATCTATTCCGTAGGAGCTTTCAATTCACTGTCATCTTATATATTTATATTTTATCTTGTGATTACTTGAAAAAAAACATATTGGAAATGCCATGAAAAAATTCTCATAATTAGATTCTCACAGGTTGCATTTTGTGACCAAGTTTTTTCAATTTATATTTTTAAATTTATCATCAATATAGAAATAGCTTTCGAAAGAAAATCTTATTATATATTCTGAGAGAGGTGGAAATTTTCTAAAATTCCATCTATTTATCTATTATATTGCATAGATTTGTTGAAAAATAATTTATATATAGTGAACACAGTCAAGCATTAGAAAATATCAAAAGTCAACATTTTTATTGTTTTTTCAATTATTAATTATATAGGAATAAAGTTTTGCAACAGTACCGAGCAATTCATAATGAATAGCCGCTTTTTGCATGTCGTTTTTTCATCATTTAGTATGTTTTTTAAAAAAACAAAAATATCCCACAAAAAAACTCTAGAATATACAAAGAAAATCTTATTTAATGTATGCACATTTTGTTTTAAAAAAAGACGAAATTCTGTTCAACCAAATTTCAACCATTCGAACAAGATCATTTTTTTGAGCAAATGATCAATTTGTTTTTTTCTATCATCAATCTAAGAAAATTCTATTCATTGATGAAAAATACCCTTCACCAGAACGTGTTTATACTACTAGTCGACACCAGGCAAATGGACAAGGAAATATGTAAATTAAAATATTAAACATTCAAAAGGATTTATGGCGTGATTAGATGTTTCCAAAAAGTGGTCTCACATCTCCAATTATACTTGAATCTGGTCAAACATTATCACACGAGAAATATCTTGAAGTTGTTCTTTAACATGCTCAATCTGAAGGCGAATGACTACTATTCAACAATTTCATCTATCAAGATAACAACGCTATAACTTCATACACATCAGAAAACATTGATATTAGTGCTCAGAGTATTGCGCGTATTTCACATATAAACATAGGTGACTAACATATACTTCTAATTTATAGGACGCCATCGATAATAATACACAATGAGATTAAGTTGAAAACCATGATTCGTTAATCACTTAAATAACAAAAAAGAAATTTGCAGCATACCAAAAAGTAATCATGCTTGTAGCGTCGAAAATTGGTCGAACAGAGTTTCGACTATTTTTCAAACACAATGTGTACACATTAAATAGCCTTTTATTTGTACATTCTAGAGATTTTTTATGGAATATTTTTATTTTTTTAAACAAACGTACTAGATGATGAAAAGATGACATGCAAAAGTGGCTATTTATTATGAATTACTCAATACTGTTGCGAAACTTTATTTGTATATTATTAATAATTGAAAAAACAATAAAAATGTTGACTTTTGATATTTTCCAATGCTCGCCTGCGTTCACTATATATAAATTATTTTTCAACAAATCAATGCAATATAACAGATAAATATATTGAATCTTAGAGAATTTTAAGCTCTCTCAGAACACATATAAGACGTTCTGTCAAAAACTATTTTTATACTGATGATGAATTTAAACATATAAATAGAAAAAAATTGCTCACAAAATGCATTTAGTATGTGTCATGGATGAAGAAAATAGAAATGTAGTGACATTTTAGTCAAATACAAGAATAAATAGATCTATCATCAACTTTAATATTAACTGACAACTTGACTGTAAAAATTAAAAATAATACCGAAATCTACACTCTGTGAATATTAACAGTATAATAGTATTTTATCGTAACAATCAAGAATGCCTTAGATACTATTCAATAATAATTTAAAAGGATCAAGCCAAATCAACATTGGTAAATGAAAAATCATCTCTTTTATTATCGATGGAAAATAGAAAGACGTATAAATTATCCTGAAGATGAACTCCTGAAATTAGAGGAATCAAGGTTCTTGTTGATTGAAATTCCATTTCTGAGATATATGAACACACACTTGAATATTCATTTAAGCGTGTTTCTGAGCATGTTGAACTCTTTAGGCATGTCTTTTATTCCATTTTGTGACAAATCTAACGTAAAAACCTGAAATCACATTCCAAATAACTACAACTAGGAAGTAAGGCAGGTTTTATAGTACTTGGAAATCTGCTGGCTAGCCTACATTCTGAGTAAAGAAACCTCAAACAATTCTGTTTGAAATGTAAAAAGAATTTATTATTCAAGTACGTAAAATATTTTCGATCAGGATTTGTATATTTTTCAAGAAATTAGCTATAAAAGAGGATTACTCAGCTTATCTTGACTCTCAATAGAACTCAACGAACGAAGAACAAAAAATTCATTCAGCGGTGCTATTCGAATGGTTCTGATAGCTTGTCAGTGACTACAGATGGATGATACTAATGGAAAAAGAATCTTTGAATGCTTTTTCTTTTTTTTTGAAATTAGTGATTAATCAAACTATTGTTGTTGGCTAGAATATTATTTTTCTGGAAGTAGTTTAGTACACTTAGTGGTGCAAGTGATAAAGAAACACGTATACTCTTGACGAAATTGAAATGAACAATGAAATTTCATGATCGTAAATCAAAGCTCTTATGAGATGTATTTATCTAGTTAATTTGAGAAAAAGTCTGAATAACATTTTACGATCGAATCTTTTTCTTTATTATCTAATTGGATCAATAGTGATATATAGTTTTTCAAAGAAGTTCAGTTGAGATATTTTCTTTCTTTAAAAAAAAGTAGATCATCTAGAAAAAAAAAGTATTTCTATGCATTTATCAAGTTGTAGTAAATCTTTGACCGTTGAAAATCAATCAACGAGAATGAGAGAAGAGTAATGCACTATCAATGTAATAAATCCATAGATTGACTATTGATCAAATTATTTTTTTTAGTTACGCATTTATATAGTTCTAGGTGTTCGTATTCTAAATCAACTCTTAACCGTTCTATAATACTGTGTTTTTTTTTCTTTTTCTCTTAATAGTAAATATTTCGAAGCATAAATGTAATTCAACATAATGACGTAGAAGATAATTCTACCGATAGCTAATGAAAATATTCCATGATTTATTTCAGCACAAAAACAA
This sequence comes from Rotaria sordida, assembly GCA_905250125.1. Classification (NCBI taxonomy): domain Eukaryota; kingdom Metazoa; phylum Rotifera; class Eurotatoria; order Philodinida; family Philodinidae; genus Rotaria; species Rotaria sordida. The sequence goes on from CAJNOL010000724.1 coordinate 78,165, forward strand.
ATAAAAGAAAATCTGAAAGCAAAGCGAATTGGTATAAACGTGATATATGTTTTCGTGTATATAAATATGTACATAAGACTGTCAATAAAACGGTTGATTGCATTTTTTCTCTAAAAGTGTACCGTTGAAAATAAATGCAAGTAATATGTGAAGAACCAAATTTTGATCGAAAACAAGGCATTTGCATCGCATTAAATCCAACTTAGTAAGAACGAACAAGACGTAAATCAAAGTAATTCATCGTAAAGCTAAAGAAAAAATTGTATCACAAACATTTTCTCCTAAATAACATATGACATTATTCAAAATGCCCAGAATCAAAATATTTCTACTTCTATTAATCTTATCAATTCCAGGTAAACATCAATATTTCCATCAAAATTTTATTTAAAATTAGAGATATCACGCTTCTTAAAGAGCGTGAAAATCCTAGACAATTAATTTCTAGATATTCCGTCAGGTGTTTAGAAATATCTTTTCTTTCATTTCGTCATAAATCACTATGTGTTCCTGAGTTCTGAAAAAAAATGAAGAACCTCATAGAAAATCACTAAGGAAAAGAAATTTCAAGTATGATTTCTAATTCATGAAAACTCAGTATATGGTTTCTGTTTTTAAAAAACGCGTATGATGTCTAGATTCTCATTCGAAGCAAAAGAATTCAACATTGAAATTCTTCTCTAACATGAATAAATTTAGTAATCAATGGTCGAGCTCTGCGAAAGCGACGACAGGCTATGGGGAATACGTTAGGTCAAGATGTGAATAATCTTATTTCGAGCGGCTACAATATTATTCTTAACCGTGGGGTTCCTGCTGTCAGTTCTGTTAACAACTCATTGTATCAAAATTTCGATCGATACAGACAAAATTTCAATCAAGGTATTAATCAGATTGGGCAGAATTTGGATCAATACAAACAAAATTTCAGTCAAGGTGTTAATCAGATTGGTCAAAATAGGGATCAATACAAACAAAATTTCAATCAAGGTGTTAATCAGATTGGTCAAAATTGGAATCAATACAGACAAAATCTCAATCAAGGTGTTAATCAGATTGGTCAAAATTTGGATCAATACAAA
>CAJNOL010000724.1:79690-108140 GCA_905250125.1 Rotaria sordida
TGGAAAGCAAGACAAAAGAGATAATTTTAAAAAATCGACTTTATTTTTTAGAGCTTGTCTAGGAGGATCCTTACGTACTACTAGAATTATTCTCCAACAAATTAATGTAAGATAAAAAAATAAATATACAAGATGATAAAGAATTTCAAGCTCTATCATCCTATATATTTACCTTTTCTTAGAAAGGTAATTATGCAATGATGAAAAATTTTAAAAACAAATTTTGATATCAGTAACAAAATCAAGTCCGTGAGTGTCTCGCCATGAGAGTACTTTCATTATACTCGATTTATTTCGATAGCACATAAATGTAAACATATATACAGGACGATCGAACACTTTGAGCGCGTTCAAAATATGCAATTATTTTTTTTACAAAAATGACGATATATTTAAAATATGGACTACAGCTATTTCCTTTTCGGTCTGTATATGAGAACAACTGTTTATTAAATGGCAATGAAAGATTTAAATAAGATCTAAAGTCTGTAAAAACGATAAAAGTTCCGGTAAATATCGAAACAAATAAATCCTCTCCCCCAACAGAATAGAAGCCCAATCTAAAAGTTATAACTTTCCAGTCATATTAGAAGCCCACTCTGTCCAAAATGAGCACAAAATAAATAGTTTTAAAAATTGGATAAATTAATCCACTACTTCTTACCATTTTATTGTATGTGTCAGTTTATATGTCTAATTTTCTTTACGTTGCATATTTTTTGGCAATAGACAAACGAACATCTTTCAAATGTCAACAAATTTTTATGCACATGTGTTAATAAAACATAATTGTCTAAGAACTATTGAATAGAAATTCCGATATGTATAAATTTGGTAGAAATAAAAACGTCGAAAGAAAAAATGTCAAAAGCATTATTGATGCTCCTTTCATACACACTAATCATATGCAAATGTAGGACATAGATCCTTCTGAAGATTATTCATGCGGTGTTGATGAACAGGCGTGCTAAAGCTGCATTAATAGTACTTTCGATATTTTTTACTTTCGACGTTTTTTATTTCTACCAAATTTATGCCATTCGAAATCAGACATTCAATAATATCATTCTGTTAGGTTTCTTTCTCTTACAACCAAATGTTGAGATTTTTTATTCGCTTAGCAGCAATATGAGCAAATGTTTTATTGAAGGATGAGACTTTTGAGAAATCTAACTTATAAACAATACGAATTACACGATAAATTATTAGATTTAAAAACAAATGTTAGTGTGAGATGATATAGTATGAATTGTTATAACATTTATTAAATTTGAGTTACCTATCTCTCAAGGAGTGGAAGACTTTTATTCTGTAGTCAAAGGCTTATTTTATATTTTTGAGGTGACAATTAAAATATATCTCGTTTCGCATCTGAATTGTGCATAAGCTACCATGATGAAGTCATCTAGCAGAACTATATCGATGTAGATCTAATAAAAGTCTCTTTTAAATTCTTTCAAAACTCGACATGTCCAATATCAACATATGATTTTTAACGCAGTGTTTGATATCCACAGCAAGACCTACGAAATGTTGAGGGTAGATGTGTATGTGAATGTAAAACGTCATGTAAATAGCGCACTACTTTGCCGATTTGATAATATACATCCAATAAAGAATTAGTAATCACTTCTTAGCTTCTAAGAAACTATAATAGGTATTCTGAAAGTTGTCAAACAACTTGATAATTTCGATTTGTAAATTTTTAAGACCTTTTGTGCCTGTAAATCAATTAAATGCTAGCTGCAGTATGAAAAAAGTTTATCGCAATAGAAGCCCATGTCCAAACTTCTAATTTTCAGAACAAATTAGAAGCCCAGTGGGTTTCTATTCTGTGGGGAGGGTTAATTAAGGAACTGAAGTATGGTGATAAAAAATTCGCTATGATGTTGAAAGAAAAAGTGATGATGATTGGAGTAAACGAATGTGTAGAGTTTTGCGAAATGATGAGAACTTTTTTCACTAAGTAAAATATAAAATTTTGTAGGTAATTTCTCAGACAATCTACTGAAAAAAAAATTAATCTTATAGCTTCGAAAATGACGGGGGATCCTATGTTTTCGATTACGACGCAGTTACGCGCAATCGCGAAAAAAAGTAGCAGTTACGCGTAGTTGCGAAGAAAAACGTAGTTACACGCAACTGTAACTGCGTCGTAGTTATTCGCAGTTGCGATGAAAATGCGTCGTAGCTGCGAAAAATCGCGACGCAATAGCGCCTAGATGCGATGAGAAAAGCGCAGTTGCGCGTAACTACGATGTTTTTTTCGCAACTACGCGTAACTGCGACTTTTTTTCGCAATTGCACGTAACTGTGTCGCAATTACGGGTCGCAGTGCAATCACCACTGGGGCACAACTGCGTCACAGTTGCTAAAAAATAGGTGACATGGGATATGATCAAAATAAAAGTGTCCGATTTTATCTAAACTACCCGATATAATGTCTTAGTTTATTAACAAATAATATGATAGCATTTAGATTTTATTTAACACACTACATAATTATTGTCCTAAATATTTCACACATGTTGGTTTACTAATTGATACAGTTGATCCTGTTGGTATTAATTTTCCTGTTGTTTGGTCAATTGTAAAAAGAACTAAATTATTTGAATCTTGATTAGCAACAATTAAAAATTTTCCATCAGGTGAAATATTAAAATTTCTTGGTGTACGACCTTGAACATTCATATGTTGAATAAGTGATAAATGACCTGTATTAATATCAACTAAAAAAACAGCAATTGAATCATGACCACGATTTGATGCATAAAGATATTGTTCTAGTTTTGGATGAAAAATTATTTCAGCACCTGTATTTGGTAATGTAAAATCTTGTGGTAATGTTGAAATAATTTGAATTGATTGCATTGTTGGAAAATAATTATAAACTGTTATTGTTGATTTAAGTTCATTCATAACATAAACAAATTTTTGATTAGAATCAAATATAATATGTCGTGGTCCATCGCCAAATCTTGCTGCTTTTGTAGTTGATGTTCGTAATAATGAACCATTATTTGAAAAAAATTTATAATGATAAATTTCATCTGAACCTAAATCAGCACTTAATGCATATTGTTCTTTTTTATCAAGTAATATACAATGTGCATGAGCTGATGTTTGTCGTATTGGATCAATTGATGAACCTGTTTGTTGATCAAATCCAGTAAATGATTTAATATTACCAGTGTTTGTATCAATTGGTAAAACAGCAACAGTACCATTATTATAATTAGCAACAAATAAATATTCACCGACTTGATTTGTTGATAAATAACATGGACCACTACCACGCGATGATTGTTGATTTATTAATGTTAAATGTCCTGGTTGAGTAGAATCAATTTTAAAAGCAGTTACTGTACCGGCATCTTGTTCATTAACTGAATAAAGATATTTATGTGACGGATGAATAAGTATATAAGATGGATTTGTTGTTACAGCAGATAAACCTAGTGGTATAAGAGTTGATTTAACTTCATCTAATGCAAAGGCATATATGCCTTTACTATCTGTTGGCCCATCTCCACTATATCCACCAATAAAAACAATAGTAGATGTAGCTTTAGTAGCCCAAATATTCAAAGAAACTATCAGATATATGAAGAATATCATAAATCTTAAAATAAAATAAAGATAACTTACGCGTAAAGATAAGAAACCAATCTCTTAAGAACATAATGAAAAGAAAAATGAAATGAAATGAACGAAACCTCGTTGACTTAAATGTCAATACTAATACCAGATGATGTAAATACAGCTGAAAAAAATTCACAATACATTTGATTATATATGTGATATTTGCTTGAAGTCAATAGACAAGAGCATATACGTATGTTTTTTATTTTATTAAAACGAAATCAATATATTTTTGATCTTAACTAAGCTGATAGTACCATGCAAAACTATTAATGAGAACAATAAAAATCTTTGATTACAAAAGTCATGATCAAATTATAAATACATATAACTTTATCACTGATCAAACTTAAATTAAAAGGCTTGTTTCTCTGTTTGAAAGACAAGATTAGTCAGTTTTGATTTCTCAATACAAAGTTGTAGAAAGTCTAGAAACTAGGCGATTTTCGTTATATGATTTATTTTGTTATTTTATTATTATTATTATTATTAAATCAAAAGAAAAGCTTCTTTCGAGTTGTATCTTCTTTAAAACTGGACGAAGATAAACTCGTCACTGGGCAAGAAACTTTCGAAAGTCTAGAAACTAGATGACTTTCTTTAAATAGTTCTTTTTAATTAATTTATTTTTGTTTAATGTAAATTACGATGCAAAATCGAAAACAAAATGAATACATTTCATTTCAAATTTAAAAAATAGAAACTTAAATGTTTTAACAGAAAAATATAAGAAAAAACAAAGTCTGTTTTTGTGTAATCTAATTATTCGATAGACATATTGCCATATATATCTATAAAACCTCCACGAGAGCTTAAATGTATTTTTTTTTCTAGATGTCAGATATTTATGTTTGATCCATTAATTATTCTCGCGATCACTTTATCATCAGGTGACTTATAGCTACAAAGAATTACTTCAATAGATCGAAAAGAGTTGCGGCTAACTTTTCTTGCTGTTTTCATTTTAATTATCTCGAGGATAAAATCTTTCAAATTTCTCTTTTTCCTAAATTATTTTTAATACAACAGCTTATGCTAATGAAGAATGGAAAATGAGTTTCGACGATTTGTTCTCGATTCTTTCATTTCGCATTTCAACAGATTTTTTCTGATTTTCCGTTGGACTACATAAATGCTCTGCTTCGTACCGCATTAATTAGACATATAAACTGACACATACAATAAAATCGTAAGAAGCAGTGGGTTAATTTATCCAATTTTTAGAACTATTTATTTTGTGCTCATTTTGGACAGAGTGGGCTTCTAATATGACTGGAAAGTTATAACCTTCAGACTGGACTTCTATTTCGGATGGGCTTCTATTCTGTGGGGGGTTTAATGTCGATTTAGACTGTACTCGATTCCAATTTTTTGTCTAATACAATTCATCCCCCATACAGTAACCCATTGGGTTTAAGTCAGGACTATTGGCTGGCCGACGTTCTGATGAAATAAAATGTGACATATTTTCACAACACCGTTTTTACGTGTTAGCATTCGTATGTGCGGATACATTGTCTTGTTGAAAAGTCCAATCGTCACCTAACATCATATTTACATATTTTCTGGCTATAGGAAACATTTTTTTAATATACACATTATGATCCACCGAATCTATGTCGAGTATAACCAGTTGTAATAAGTCTTGGGCAGAAGCATCTAACCATACCATAATTTTAGATCGGACTTTTTGCTTTCTTTTAATATCACTCTCTCCATCTACTTTTGCATGATCTACTGTCGGAAAACGATCATTTTATAAATTGAATATACCATTGATGTCAAAAATTCTTTCATCCGAAAAAAAAATATTTGAGTTTGATCTTTTGTAATATTTTTGATGTCAGGTTCGATAGGTAGCCTATATGAATAATATCCTAAACCTTCTTTTAATATTCTCGAAGCACCGACTGCTGACTTTTTCAAGTCTTTTGCTAATTTCCTTCCGAGCACCATTTTTATCTGTTCAAGCACTGTTTAGCTTTCACTATCATTGTCTTTGTTCTAACAGTGTATTCATGATGTCTGACTTTCTTTAGAGTAAATTTCACCAGTTGTATGTATCAATTTTATCCAACAACTTATAATATATTTTCCTGAGCATCCATTTAAATGATAAAAAATTTCACGAACATCTAACCCGTCACTTTTAAGGGAAAGTACCGATTTATGAAAGTCTTGGCTTTTTGTCTTCTAAAACATAAATAAGCCAGTACGTAAAAGTCTTTGTATACAGTTTTCTGGAGAATTTCTCAGAGAATCTACTGGAAAAAAATTAATTATTATAGCTTCGAAAAAGACGGGAGAGATGATCAAAATACAAGTGTTCGATTTTATCTGGACCACCCGATATATGTATATAAGGGACCCATGTCCTCGAAATCACTAAAAAGTTGCCGATTAATTGCGATACATCGAAATGATAATCGTGCGCTGAAACATGATTAATCGACAATTTTTTCCTATAGTTTTGACGATTCCTTGATTGATTATTATCCTTTGTTCTCACAATTCTAGGCATCATTTGAGTCATTTAATCTCAATTTCATAGACATATTTGACAATTTTTATTGCTAATTGTATATTGATCAAATGTTTTATTGTAAAACTAGAACACGTGCACGATTCTACATTAACCAAATACAGAAAAAAAGATAATACAACACTTTATTGCTTACTAAAACCAGAGCTTAAACGAAAAAAAAGTTCTTATGTACAGATGCATACGCTGAATAAGCTGTTTTCACGATCAATAACTAAACCGCTGCGTTCGTATATGAAGTTTTCATCTAAAACACAACAAGAAAGTATAAATCTAAAAAAGCAAATGATTGCAAAAATGATGGTGCACGATTTAAATATAAACAAGAAAGTCTTATCGCTCCGATTAATTGTCGATTTCGAAGATATCGTTTCTCACATCATACCCGCGATGAAATTCGATTCAATCGTTGATTTCTTCACTATATACAATTAATTGTGATTCTCACGACATAGTGGATGTACAGTTTCAGTGTGCTGACCATCGAATCAATGTTTGTTAAAACATTGGAATACGATGCTGTAAAAAAAAGCATATTTTGAACGAGTTCATATCTCAATGCTCGATTTGACACCATTTCATCAACACTTTTTATCCAGCAGTATTTTATGAAAATTTGTGTTAGTGAAAGTTATTGTAATAATAGAAATGAGAATATAATTAATTCAATAGGTCATAAGATAGTGACAGTAAAATATTAATGTAATTTTTTTATCAATTGTTTTATAATTTTTATTAAAATATTCATCTAATGCGACAAACAATCTTTTTCATACCATTTCATTAAATTAAAACTTACAAAAAATGAATTTTTTTTAATTTCATGGAGGTTTATTGTCAAGTTATTTCATCATAGTTATTTTAAACACATAATATTATTTTAATTCATCAATCACTACATATTAATTGAAACTGCAATTGACAATATTTGTATTAAGTCGATGGTGCTATCCCTCCAATTCGAATGTGTGCGAAAGTAAAGAAGTCCACACCCAAAAAATGTTGGATAGTGTCATTACTGTTTAGTTTAGTTCTTACTCTCAAAGACAAGATTCCATCAGTAAAATTCTGTAATTGTTCAGAAAAAATCATTTATACTGATGAAAAAGGAAAATACCTTCGAGATTGAATCAATTATTTATATTTTGAAATGATTGAATGAATATGCTTAATATTTATATCTAAATTATTGATTGATACAAATAAATCAACAATCGTGAAAAAAATTTCAATGAAAAGAATCTGGAGAGGAAATATATATTTTCCGTTTCCGTTTATTGTCAAAGTAATTTCTTTCTCATTGATTAAATATGACTATAATTCAAATGTTTGCTATTTCTTTGATATATATAAGAGAATTTCAGAATATATTACATGTATTATTATTACAATTATATTACAAAAAGTTTACAAGATGTCTTCCGCTTCATACATTAGATAGAAAGAATAAAAATACAAATAAATTATTCTATCTCTTTCGATTTAATGAAATATATTTTATATTATAGTAAAGTAAGTCTAATTAAAATTTAAATAAATCAAATGAAAAAGAAAATCTAGTATGAAAAATTCTATTTGTTTATTCATGCAGGTTTTTCATCAACTTATATGATTAAATTCATTTTGTGTATGAATCACTCTAACCTATTATATATGAATACAACTATATTTTTTATAAACAAATACTTTTAAAACATTCATATTCAATAGATTGATTGCTATTATGTAAAACAGTTTGAATAGTATATATCAATAATTGTAATAAAGAATTCAAAAATTTTATTTGAACATTTATGTTAGAATCCATTCAAAATTGAAGTATATCATTACACAAAAACAAAGTATTGATTAAAGACCAATCTTTAATAATAATAATAATAATAATAGAAAAATCTATATATTGGACAATTATAAAGAGTATCAATATCGTACATGTCTATTCAAATAAATAACAAAAAAATTCATTGAATAGAACTCTTTCTAATATGCATCTTACTATAAGTATTCTTACCATTAATTTTATCAATTAAGGGAGGTGTTTTGTTTTTCGATCAAACACAGGATATTATCTTTTCGTGTATACCTCTTATGAATGTGACAAACAAATAAACAATCACCTATTAATTAATTGTGTTGTACATACAATAACTCAAACATGTCGTATTAACTTTGAAATAAATCGACAAAACACAATGATGAAGTTAATTGTCGATAGTACATATTCATTCATGTTTTTTCTTTTTTTTTTTTTGAAGAATAGTAATGATAATGAATATAAATTAATGTTAGGAAATCTCGAAGTTAATTTCTTTTTCTTGTCTACCGATATACGTGTTAAACCTTGTTAAGAAGGTCTATTCAATCATCTTTCTTAAAGATTGATAGAATATATGACAACTGTCATATTGCCTTGAAATAAATAAACCATGCAATAATCAAGGTGTTACAGATAAAAAGGTAAATCTTTTTGACTGTTGCTTATACATTTAACGAGATTTTTTTTAAAATTATAATTAGGATGATCCATCACTAAATCGTTGATGTTCATGAGAATAATTCGTCATGCGTAAATCGTTCGTTGACAACCATATATACACACACATACACACCAAGGTCTTTCTTGATTCATTCATCGATTATATTCCGCATTTCTTTGGCTTTTTTTTTATCATATCATTGTAGCACGTTATCATCCCCTTGTTATCACATATTAGTATAACATACATGCTCTGTCATCAGTTCATTCAGACGATTTTTTATAGCTTATTTTTCTTTTTCTTGCATAGGTTATATTACGTCTGTTTCAATATTATTACTATTCATACTTGCTTGAATAATATACACATTTATGTACCTGTGTAGGTACACTCTTACATTTTTTCTTCTATGTATATATGTATTTTGTTTTGTAGAATGTATTCGATTAGAAGTTATTATCATTGAAATGAATTTAGATTTAGTTTTCTGTCTAACAAAAATAATAATAATTGCTTCAACAATTTCAATATTGTGTCTTATTAATGCATACTTCAATATAAATAATAGTTTTGTATTATATAAAGTAGGCAGTTCGTAATAGAAACAAAAGAAATTTTTTTTTTTCAAGGACTTATATATACTATTGATCTATTTATATGCATACTGAGAAAGGATTAGGATTCTTTCCGTTGTTAATTGGTGATCAACAAATGCGAGAGAGAGAGAGAGAGAGAGTGAAAAAGAAAGAACCCTGGTAGGTTTGTAAACACTAACCGTATTACATACATACATATTATTATTATTATTATATTTTTTTTGATCATACAGGCATAGACAAAGACACAAATAAAACATATTGTCTGCTATGCTGAGCAAATGCTTGTGATGATAGATGATATAAGATGTATATCTGTTAGCCAGTCTCCATCTCAATATTCTTTCCCATCAATAATTATATTGATTGTTAGAAGAAGAAAGAAACCTTTAGCTCCTATTGTAGAGTAATAGTTCTATTGACAAGTCTTTCTCATACATGTATATATACTGTTAAAGTTCAAGAGCACATACTGGCAGCTTCTATATTGATGAGAGGAAACATTCAATAGCAAGGTAATCGAATTTTGATCATATATAGACGACTCTTTTTGTTTTATTATTTTTATGACTATCTGACGTAAGAAGAAGATTGTTTTTCTTTTTTTTCATTATTCATATAATATTACATGTAATTTATCTTTTGCTATAATAGTCTTTTGTTCGAATAATAATAATAATAATAATAATATCAGTAGATTAATTTACACAATTATAAATTGTTATCAAACAATGATTGTAATTTTCTTTCTATTATTTTAGATAAATATTCGTATTATTCTTCATATTTCTTAATCATGTAAGTATAAATCAGTTTATCAATGAGTAATCTTGTGAGAGTTCATCACTATACGGCATCTCTCTTTCTCTCTAGTCCTACAACTGTTTCATTGTTATTGCCTTGAGAAAGAAATATGCTGTTTACTGATAAGAGAATTTTTTTTTGTTGCATATATATACACATATGAGAAAATATGCAAATGTATTTTTTATGATAAAGATTTGGATCTCACACACGTTCATCATTCTTTTCTCATTAAACGCAATGAATGTCAATGATACTGATGATGTTAAACGATCGTATGTAGTCTAAACATTCTTTCATTTGAAGAAAATCGATTAGCGATGAATTAAAACTGGAGTTTTCACATTTAGAAACTTTAAGAATATTTTTTGCGAATGATATAACTCATACAGAAGAGATTAAACAAGTTTTCACGGTTTTTTTTTCTTTATATATATATATGTCATGAAACACTATCATATGTGATTATTCACATAAAACATGAAAGAACGACATCACCTGGATACTGATCATAAATCGACAGGTAATTATTGAGTGCTATCGATAATCATCACGACAAATATATATATATAACAAGTGACACTTTCTTTTTTTCATAGTACATGTTGTATACAAACTATAGCGAATCAGCGTTGATGAGTGCGTCTTTTGTTTGTCATGGATAACGATCTATAAAAAAAAAAAGTAAACTTGAATTATTTATCATACAAACATTTTTTTTTTGTTCTACTCATCTTTCTCGCTTTTGCTATTTTCACATTCATTTGATTGACAAAATTCTAATGCAGTTCTACATATCCACTTAGCTGATTTATGACAAATATATATGTTTATGTATACAATCACACAAATCGTTTTTTTTTTGTACGTGATCGATACATTCATTTTAAGTGATCCTAGAGATTTCATCTCAGTCTTGTGCGAAAAAGCCATATATATGTATTATATAGTCAATAGAGTAGTTTCATTTTTTTAATATATATCGAGCAGTCTATTACATCACCATCATCATCATCATCATCATGTTTGATGAGTAGTAGTAGTAGTAGTACCTCCTGTAGCTAGTTCTACTCTTCGTCATACGATTATCGCTCAATACACTTGTGTCATTGATTGTATGTATTTATAATGTATATGTATATATAACGTGAATTGTATTCGTTCATTTTTTTTCATTGCATACAAATTAGATATTGCTTTTAACAGTCGCATATGTTGAGATGGAGGTCACTTATCCTACTAATTATTCCTCATAATGCTTGTTGCATGCATCTAGTTCTTTCTTTTGGTCAAGTATAACCTAAATAGATGTATATATATGTCATATTTCTTTTCTGTATGACAATAGATTATTTGCTTCTCTAAGAAAATTATCATTAAAAGCTTGTATTTTGTATATAAAATAGAAAGTTAAAACTGATAGGATATAGAAAAAAAAAGCTATCTTTCATGTTGATATGAGACTAGAATTTTAAATAAATATATATGTTTCTATTTTAGCTTGGACTATTTTTAAATTATTATATTAACAACAGTTCGAAGTACATCATTAATTATGCATTCAAAGAATAATATTCGTCAAATGACTGATATATGTCGTCTATCTTCACAAACAACCAGTTGTTCAAGTGGTTATCATAGTGATTTATCATCAACAAATGAATCACCACAATCAATACATGAAAAAAGATCTGCAAATAATAAACAATCAAATTTTGTACAAAATAATAAAATAATAAATAATGATAAATCATTAAAAACAAAAAATATTTCACGTATATCAACTTTTATACGTAAACAATATGAACGAGCAAAATCAAAATTAATATTAAAAAAAAGTCATAATTCATCTCCTACTAAAACATGTAGTAAAGCAACATCAACAACACCTGTAAATTATTTATCAGAAAATAATCATATAAAATTACGACAATCACCATCAATTTATAAACGAAATTCATTCATAGAACCGGTAAAACATATTTTTAACAATGATTATTATTATAATTTTTTTTTTGTAGTCTATAATTCATTCTATACATGTTTATCCATTATATGATAATCAAGTGAAAATTTCAACTGAAAGTTATGCATCAATTCATGAATGTCATTCTCATCAACTATCACATCGTTTATTATCATATTCGAAAAGAAATAAAAATAATAATAATAATCAACAAAATATTCATTCTTATCATCGTCTAATGACGATGATCAATCATGAAAATATTCCTCGAGGGTTTCTATCAACTAATGATAATATATATTCTCATAAAAATTATTTAGTTAAACCTTCATTATGTCAAAATTCTTATCCATATAAATATATAAATAAAAATTATGATTTTAATCGATCAACATATGAACCTATAAGTGATTTTATTAGTACAAAACAAAGTGCATTTAAACCAATTAAATTTTATCAACATCCTTCGAATTATATTGATGAACAAATATTATCACCATCTGATGATCCATGTGATCTTGAAGTAGCACAATATTTTCATCATACTCCACAATGGAGTAATCCAAATTATTTTGATATTTATACAAATGAAATATCACCAACAATATCACCGAAAAAAACCTATACTGAAACACTATGTTAAATGTTTGTGTGTTAATTATTATGGTTGTATTCTCATATTCGAATGATAATCTTAAAAATTTGTTAATTAAAAAAAGAAGAAAAGAAATTCTATATCTTTTCAATGTGACTATAAATGACATGGATTAGAAGTCGATTTTATTTGTCTATAATTTGTTCTAATATGAAATAAAAAACAAAAAGACATCTTTTAATTGAAAGTTAGATAAGACAAGAATGGCAACTAGGTACACACAGACTAAATATGTATTTTTGGTTCATTATACAATGAGGTTTTTCTGTTAGAAGAAAAAAATCTTGCATTGATATGAGTGTTGTACATAGATTTTCTCTTTCGAAGAAATGATTTCAACCTTCGGAAGGGCAAACATGTGTTTTTGAAAATCTCTCTCGACTCATAAGCTGAATAAAATACTGATTGATGATATAATAGAATATTCGATTGATTTTATTTATTTATTGTATTTGAAATCATAAAATCTCAAAGATACAATAAATAAACGAAATAAAAATCTTTAGTGTTCAATTGTAATTTAGTTTTGTGGAACTCATATATATTTTCGAAGAAAATAATGAGTGTAAATATAAATCGAATTTTTTGTGGCTCTCTCCTAGACCCTAGCAATTGGGAGCGGGAGAAGGAGAAAAGCCAAAGATCATTGGGTACGCCTTCCATAGTTATAAGGGAAAGAAGGTCAATGACTATTGGATACATCATCCTAGAACCTTTCAAAGCATTAAAAGAATCTAAAACTTCTATTAGAGAATATAATTAATCTAAATATTGCGGATTTTAATATGTAATGTAGCAAAAAGATCTTCTCGTAGGTATCAATGAGTAGGATGGTGGAATTATTGATCTAGCAGAGTCAAAATAGGACGGATATAGAAAAGCATGAACTGATTGAAACCTAACTTTAGGCGAAACTCAACAGTATATATTAAAATTCGTCGAAGAGCAGGATAATATGTGTGAAAGCCTATTGAACAATCAAATTAATGTGTATAGCAGGCTAATATGATAGTTGAAACGACGAATAAAATGATATTTGTCATTTCCTATGACACGTATTATGCACATTATCATTAGGAGAAAAGAAGCTATGTATTAGTAAGCTTTTTCAGTATAACGATATTAAATGAATCTAATAAATTGGTAGAGTAGGAATTCTATATGTAAACATATTTTCGAAATGGTAAAATTTCAAAGCTCGTGTGTCAACTATAAAACTTGTTATAATTTTGATTTATTCATTTCTTTGGCATTTTTTTAAAAATAAACTATTACCATTCCTCTAACAATATACTATAAGGCCATAATAGTTAGAGTTTATAAGTTCCACATTTTGGCCTCTCATGAGATTGGACGGACAAATTTCTTGTTTTTTCTCTTAATAATTATATGTGTTACGACGAGTTTAAAGACAAGCATAAATGGAAATTGTTAGAATTCGAAAGATAAAAATATCTTAAATGATGTACCATTGGAAAATGATATGATTATGAGTAGTATATTTACATATAACAAAACAAAAACTTAATTTCTCTTGATTTGAACAGTTTTATTTTCCTCTATTTCTTTGCATTTCTATTCTCAATTCCCTTTGTATCATTATTTTTTAACCATGACATTGATATTAGATTTAAGAAATGAAAACTTCTAAACACAATAATAACAGAAAGAAAATGTATGACGTTCATGCTTAGTAAGTCTATGGGCACTTATAATAAACTCGATCGTAACTATCACACTAGTCTAGCATTGCTGGTTGAGTTCCTTCTCATATTTGTAAATTGAAATGCTCCATACTTGATCATTCGTTGCAATTAGATAACGACCAGCGAACGTATGCTTCTACTAAATAAAACATTTGTCTGAAGTCGTTCCATACAATTTTATTTCTCTTATTAAAAAAAAATGTTCCTACTCCTTAATCGATATTCAATGTTCAAAAGATCGGAACCTTTATTTTTATTAGTTTGAATAGAAGTATGTGGAACAATGACGAGAGTTTGTATCACGGTATTTGTTACTAAATTTGAAATGTCTTCAATCACGATTAGAACTTCTATGGTCTCAGCTTTATTCGTCATCAGGATGTGAATATTCCAAACAATGTTGATAACTATTTTTGTCCCAACAATTGTTTCCATAACGGCAAGGTGTTCGTTTAACACTTGAACTAGTTGAATGTTTAGATTTGTATTCACAAGGATGTGAATATTCTGAACAATGATCGGAATTATTCTGAACATAACAATTTGATCCGTATCGACAAGGAGTTCGTTGATCACTTGTTTTTACATGAGTGTATTCTGTATCTCGATATTCAGGATGGTATTTTGATGATGGTTTATGAGATGTATCATCTAAGTAGAAAGAATGAAACAAAAACTTGAAATTCAATCTAAATTTAAATAGACAACGACTTACAAGACATAAATTCAGATGTTTCAATCTTTTCGCCATGTGAATATTTTGTTCGATGATCAAATGTTTTATTATGACAATTCAATCCATCACGACATGGAATAAGAAAGTCAGGATAGCCTGGATGTCGATACTTTACTCGATGTAAAGGATCATCAAGTTTTTGACACGAACTCTTGAGTGAACATTGTTCTACTCGATGAGGTTCATGAGTTAGATGAGGTTCCTTGTCTTTACTACGACAAAGTTCAGAATATGGACAAGGATGAGAATATTCTTTCATATGTTTCAACGATTCTTGTAATACACAATTGATCGAATAGGGACATGGATCAAGATTTTTATCATCGACATCATAATCAAAAACATCATCGGTCGAACTTGAAGTTTTATACTTCGTTGATAGAGTCGTATATGGTATTTTTGAAGATGTCAAACGGTCATAATCATAAGATTTCTTGCTACGAGGAAAAGGATCATCACCTCGTTTAAACTTCATATCAAATGATGGATGTAAATCAGAAATTTCTTCAAAACTAATAATTAAATCTCGAATAGGCACTTTGTGTGAACCAGCACTTACATGAACATATTGTAATTTGTTTAAATCAAGAGATATTTTAGAAAATTTACATGCTATTGTTTCATAACAATAAATACTATTTGGTCCAGCATGTGAAAGTATTACTTGACCTGTTTGCTTATCAATTTTAAGACAATACATTGAAAATTCTTCCATATTACAACCACGATGAAATGAACGTGAACTACTTGAACATTGACCATTAGTCTTAATAATACCATGTCGATATGGTTCACCAGCATTTAAATATGAATATGATTCATTATAACTGGTTGTTGTCATTGATGGTTTTTCAGCAATATAACAAACGAGACATCGAATATGTGGTTGTTTCTCATCGGGAATAATTGGTTCATCCGAAAGAGTAACCATCATATCACCATACATTGTTTCCCAATAAATATATACAACATTAGAATTTGAACTTTGTTTATGAATTCGAAGATATTGATTATGAGCATCGTTTATTGTTAATGGTAAAACAATATGATCTGTAAATTGATTTGGTGCTAGAGTAAGAACAAAGCCACGAAAATGTTTTGCATGTTCTTTTCGTTTCTCGATCTTTTTCATTAATATACCAATCACAAAATCTTGATATTCAGAACGACTCTTATCCGACAAGGGTGAAACTCCACCACCAGTATCAGTAAGATTAATTTTATGATCTGTAATATGAAGTGTATCACGAAAAACTTTTATAGCCGATTCTTGAGCTGCTGAAGTTAGTGAAGCAAAAAGATTTTTTGGTATATATACTTCTTCGATATAATCAAGTGGAACTAATCGAGGTAAATGAGCCTCAAATACTTGATGTGAATCAGCTTTCGTCCAATAATTTAAAATGGTTTTCAGATCAATATCCATTGTTTTCTTCTGTAATCCTGATACGGCTATTAGTTCTGCTGCTGCTGCATATTCATATCCAGGTATAGCACAATGTAATTTTGATTCATGAAAACATTTTATCTTTGCGGAACGTGCACCAGGATCTTGAACCCATGGTCGATTTGTGAATGTCCTTCCACTCAAGAATGATGTAGCTGCTTGAGGAGAAAAATTAGCATCCGGATGAAACATTACTTCACTTTTAAAAACAAGAAATATATCTCCATAGTAATGTCCTAGATGTGGTCCGAGAACGCTAAAAACATGCTTATCAGTACCTAATTCTTTATCATTCGAATATCCAATACCACTTGGAGAACTATGAAGATTCCATGAGGCTTCAGCAATATCAATGGCACATTTTTTTATTGTTTCAACTTCTTCCAATTTCATCAAACTTTGAAACATTCTTTCTTTTTTACGTATAGTATCACCATAGTCATCATGAGTAACTGGCATTAATAAATCACCAGTAGCAGCTCCAGTTATTGCAGTGGTACCATGTTTTTTACTGTATTCCAAAAACACAATAGCTCGAATATATTCTTTAGCATAATCCTCTATTGCTGGCGTTTTATAGCGATCAAAAATAGCTCGTACACGTTTATGTTCTTGAACAGCTTGAGCTACAAACGATGGGTTTTTCAAATGTTCCATATGTTCACGAGACATGACATGACCATGAACAAGTATTGATTCAAAAATGACTTTTGAACATCGATGAATTGGTTGTAAACCTTTAATCCATTTTTGAATTTCTAACGGAATCGATAATGTATCTCTTGAATTTAAACTTTTTGCATATTTTTTTATTGCTTGAACAATTCTCTCTTGATTTTCAACAAAATTAATCGTTTTGTTTTGTCCAAAACAACTAATAACACCACTACGATCATGATTTCCATGATGTCGATATTGTTTAATATGTTCAAGTTTTCGTCTATCTCGACACTCATGGCCTGGATAAGGGCAAAATCGACGAATATCAGCTATACCAGGGTGTGAAAATGAATTTAAATGATTTTCTTGATCGATTTCTGTACATGCATCATTCTTTAAACAGATATTACGAGCAACATGAATTGTATTTTTCCAATGTATATCCGCTGTTTCGTAGCATTGACGACCGTATCGACATACATGTGAATATTGTAGGCAATGATTTTGAACCTCAATTGATAATGTTCTAATATTTTTCGTATCACATAAACTATTATATTGTCGACAATGGAATGGAGTCAATGGACATGGTGGATGAAACGGATGATTTTCTTGGCTTAAATGTTTTTCATCATGAAATTTTACACAAAAATGACCGAAACGACACATGGATAAACAATGACGAAAATTTCGACAATGATCAACTGTTCCACGATTATAATCGAGACATTGACGACGATATTGACATAAAGGTACATGTCGATAAGCTTTTAGATGTTCATAATTCATATTTTCACAACGGCCACCATCACGACAAAAATCTGGATGTTCAAAGTCATTTGCATGACATGAATCATTTTCAATTAATTTACATTCACCACCGTACGAACATTTTTGACGATGTTGAGATGACATCATATGTTAACTACGATTTGCCACTTGAGCAAAAAAAGTACACAGTTAAAAAATCTAAAAACTCACTTTTCAAAATAATGAAAAAGAAATATATACTGTTGTTATGGCAATTTGCCGAAAGTGACTACGCTCATATCTCTTATTTTAAAATGTGACTATGGACTTGAATAAACCAAGGCCCGCGAAAGTGAGACGGGGTATAGGGGGATGTACACTCCTCTCCTCTCAATAATTAAAAATTTTTCATTCGTAGCCAACAAAATCGATAAATTTTTTTGGAATTTTTTGCTAGAAAATTCTGACGGAATGTTTAAATTTTTCACGAAGCGAAAACATGACTACGCCAACGTACTCGGCCTAAAAATATCTGTGATTTTCTGTTTTTAACACGATTTTGCTCTGATCTTGATCATGAAGAGCTTCTTTTTCCAACAGCCGTCACTAGAGTGACCGTCTTCGGCGGCGAAATCTCCAAGAGCTCTTGCGACACTTTTCCTTTCGAACAACATAAGAAAAAGCCAAGTTTTCCATGAATCCAAAAAATGTTGTTGCTTCGCGAAAAATAACAATTGTATACTTACAGTTAACTTAGACAAACTTTCTACTTTAGTCAATTTTTTCTTTGAAATAGCTTGATATAGAACAATTTTCGTCAGAGTGATCACTTTTCATAACGACATTGTTGAGAAATTTTCTGACATTGAACTCGAATTCTCTTCTCAAAAATTTGCCAGAAAAAGTCGAGTTTTTTTATTAAGAAGATTGCAAAAAGTTGTCGCTTCACAAAAAATTGTTACATTTTAGATCAGCAGAGAAAGATTAACATCAGATCTGATGCGAAAAAAATTTTGTGTCTCTCATTAAAATGTTAAGTTACTGTCGACTTTCTCATGCCGTTAATTGAGAGACAATCAACAAGTTGAGTCGATTGATTATAAATCGGTTTTTGACTGTTTACTATATCTTTCATATTGCGCATCATATATCTTTTAATACTTTCTAGTTTTCATCTCATACGATTTCATACTCGTCTCATCTACATTCTCTATTCCTCATAGTTTTTTTCGAACTTTTCACAACATTATTCTACTATCTTTTCATCTACTTTCTTCAGTTGATACATATTTTCTACCTCCACCATCTATTTCTTTTACAAATTATCGTTCATTATATGGTTTATTAATGCATTCATTCGTATTCATCCTTCTCAATTTTCATGTTTCTTACACTCTCAACATCCATGAGTATAGCGTCAAATGATTTTTGAACGCAGAAGTACATAATCTCATCAACGTTCTGGAACAATCTCATACCGCTCACTGTAATAGTACTAACTGGATATGCAACATTTTCTTGGGCACCGCTATTTCATTCGCCATCATTATGCATATCTTAATGGTCGTCATCATTTTTTTTATGTAGCCGACTACGATTCTACTTACGTCGAAGCATCTGGATTAACACAAATGCATCCAATGGCAAACGTTCTTATGACTGTCCTACAACGTCTTGCTACCATGGAATACACATCTTAACCGTATGGCTTACATCAGCCATCATCATCTTCACCGTACTATTGTCTACCTTTCGCTTTAATTCGGCTCATTTCTACTGGGCCTCCTTTGTCACCCCTCAAATTCTAATTTACTTACGAGTTTCCAACTATGGACATCGTATTCTTTCTGTTTTTTTTTTTTTTATGGTATGACACTGTCATTCTTGTTTTCATTTTATTCGATTATTCTCTTTCTCTTATTACTCGCTTCACATCAGCATTTCTAGCATCTTTTTTTTCTTCTTCCTTCTTTTTTCCTTCTTTCTTTTTTTTTCTTTCTTTCTTCCTACTTTTTATTTTTGAATGTGGGTGCACCCACATTTTCGTCGGTTAGAAGACATGTTACAGCCATACATCTTATATACCTTCACACATTCCGTTCTTATCGACATCTATTTTATTCTATTCATATTCTTTGATTCTTTTTTTTTAATTGCAGTATTCTTCTGTGAGTTATGTCATTCGAAGAGAAAATGAACATAGTGAGGGAATAAAAAAGGATCTTCTAATAAAGCATAATGCTGGAAAAGATGAAGCTTTAAAGGGGGGTATACACCCAATAACTTTGAGGTTATGTTGTAGAGTGCAGTGTGTTGCATATATTGTGAAACTTTTATGATTTGTCGATTTTATTTGACGAAGTGCTAGAATTTGCAGAATTGATTTTTCTCTGGAACCCCAGCAAAACAAAACAATATTTTGAAAATTGTTTTGCACGATTTTCCGAAGAACGAAAGCATCCTTGTGAAAGAGTGTGAAAACAAAACTTGTAGATTTCTCAGGTACGCTTTTGTTCTTCGGAAAGTTGTGCAAAACAATTTTCAAACTATTGTTTTCGTTTTGCTGGGGTTCCAGAGGAAAACTTATTTTACAAATTCTAGAACTTCGTCAAAAAAGAATTGATAAATCATAAAAATTTCAAGATATATATAACTCGACTCGCTCTGTAACATATGAAACAATCACGGAAGAAGAGGTGTTGGGGTAGGTGAATAGGCGAATTTCCACTTATACCCCATTCTCTGCGACGTCCAGTTATGTCTGTCACGGCCTGTGATGATCTCTCACTGGTGTTTGTCATGATCTTTGAAGAAGGAAGAGAGTGGGCCAAAATTTGTACGACTATACTTCAACATTCATTTTGGATCGCCTTTCACAACATACAAAGTCCTTGTTGTGATATAATAGGGAGTTAAGTAAGATGAAATCTGTACGAAGGCTTGCAATGAACTACTGAGAAATTTGGAAGAAAGCACTTTAAACAAACAAAAAACTATAATCATAAAAAATAATACTTAAAAAGAAAAACTGTGATTCAGATCGTCCCTAAAGAGTTCAGAGTTCTTCATTTAGGAACAACAAATTCTTTCTTAACAAGTGAGTCAACCAATAGTGCGCCCACGTTGGATTGAGAAATAGAGACGGTCAACTTCTTTGAATAATCAGATACGAGTGAGATCTGTGACAAGTAACAAAAATAGTACTTAGGTCATTCATTCCGACTACCGAAAGTATCTCGAAATAGACGAATTCCATTCTATTCTGACGATATTGTTACCGATTCCGTTAGATTTCGACCGTCTCTTTGTCTAAGAACACCGATCGAACTTTTCCTAAAAATCTAATCATCATGGAACTTGAATGGAATTAATAACTTTCGACAGAAAACTCTTCGAGAAAGGCATAAATACCTGTTTTCACTGCACTCTGTTATTATTTTGTGTTAAGGGGTTGTTTCTATTAATTACTGAAAATCATCGACATTGATTCAACACAAGGCTATGATCAAAATGCTCAAACATCAAATTTGAAACTGGCTATGTTAGTAATAGTGGAGAGGCAAAAAAAACGTAAAAGAATTACTTACCAATGCTTGTTCGTCGACTTTCTTCAAAAGCGAGGAGTGAAAATGAATCACATCGAAAAAAGCAGAGAGATATTTTTCATTCAACAGAGGAAAGGAAAAATAAATCTGCCATGTGACAAAGAAGAGAGCAGCTGAATCAACATTTTAAGAGTCGAAGTCAGCGAAGAAATCTGGATGTTATCGATGCATGCTTTGCATGTTTACTTTTACGCATTGAAAGCAAAAAAAAATAGCTTTGCATTTCATTCGAATAGGTTTTGTATCCAAGTAGTCAATAATTCGAACTCATTCCATTTTAATAAACACACTTGTGTACCTACGAGTCACTGCACGAGTGAGATGACTGAATGCCAATATAGCTGCTCAATTGATAGTCTCAAATTTTGATAAGAGTTATCCCATTTTGTAGAACAAATTTTATTAGGTATAGAACCAAGTTTTTAGACTTAAAGGTTGAACTTTGACTGAGATATGCTCATTCTACTTACAGCACCCAAAATAGAGTTTTGTTAATATGAGAAATTTTTGATCAATCTCTTGTGTAAACTATTTTGATGCTTTTGTGCAGTGCCTCATAAATGGTTAATAATATGAGAGACTATCAAGTTTTTATAATAATATTCTTGTTAAATGTTAACAAAATAGATTTATCGACATAGTGATATACATAATCTAAAGGTTGACGTGATTTTAATTAACATAAGTCATGTATACACGTATATGTGGGTCTATAGGCAAGACGGATTTTCCAAAAAAAAGGCATTAAAAAAAATGCTAAACTCCTCCTCACAATAAAAGACCCCGAGTCTTCTATTATGTTCGAGCGTATAAAATTTTCAGAGAGGTCATCAATTGTATCGCATTTATTTTAATAATTTTTAATAAAACAAGTTTTCCAGAAAACTAAACTGATATTGAGATTTGGAAAAGAGATTTTAGGGTTTTGAAAGCTTAGAAATAATGCTGACTTCACTTGTTAAGATTTTTAACCAAAACCTGAAACCTAGGTATATTTTAACGCTAATATACTAATCAAAGTTCGAAGTCTCGAAAAATTAATTAATTAAAGGAAGGGCTTCTATTACGTCCAGTACACCGTTCCTCCAAAGAGGTCTTCTATTGTAGGGAAGGATTTACTAAGCAAGGTCAAAATGAGTCATAAAAAATATCATTATTATACATTATGAATAGCAGCCAAATATTTGCTTTGGTGAAATCTATCGATCTATCTAGTTTACTGAAGAATAAATCGAAAAAAAAGGAAGTGATTAAATTCATGATGTAACGAGTCGCAGTCCGTTTTATCCCTCACGCTCCTCTGTTAATTGATGTAAATCGTTTGCCATTGAGTACATCTGCTCTAGAGTTAATCATATGTTGCTCACTTGTACAGTCAATGTCTGTAATAACAACACGAAATAAATAGCTTGTCTTGATTCATTCAGTTCTCAGCCATTTTACATTCGATTGAAAATATTTTTAGATATGCATAATCCTGGAAGTTTTCGCTTTCAAATAATGTACTAACCGTCTTTGTCAGAAACGTAGCGGCGGAGAAATCAGCGGTCTACGATACTGAACTGCTACTGCTAACTTTTGACCCTAATAATAACACTCTAACAGAATTCAAGCAAAAAGGGACTTTTTGAGAAAAAAAATTTCTCACAGTATTTCTTCAAAAAAACAAGCAAATGGCTCCCTGGCATTTTTGTAGAGCGTGTAGAACTCTATCTAGATCCAAAAGTTCATGAGAAATGAATTTTTATTTATCAACAAACGCATCTTGAAAAGCAGATCTTTTACATTGTTTGAAAAACAAATTGTCCCTAATAACGATATTCAGCTATTTTTTGTCCCTAATAAGAACAATCAGTCATTCTTTGGCCCTAATAGCAACACCTAGCTATTTTTGACCCTCATAAAATATTCATCTACTTTTTGTTCTTAATAACAACACCTAGCTAATTTTTGACCGCCAATAACAACAGCCAGTTATTTTTTTGACCCTAGTAACAATATTCAGCTATTTTTGGGCGCGAATAACAACACTGTGTCGAAAAATGATAGAAGGAATGTTAGTATGGTTGGTGATCCTATTCCTTCATATCATATAATTGTCTTGTGATGTTCAATGATACAAGGGATGTTAGTGTTGATGGTGATACACTTTATTCTCTTCCCTCATATCATACAATCGTACCGTTTACATATAAAGCACACGCTTATATACACGAGTAGAATAAGAGAGGATGAAAAGAAAGAAGATGAGGCCAAGGCGAGAACAATGTAAGAATAAAGAGGTGATAAAGCCAAGGAGAAATCACACATAGAAGAACAATAGAGTAAGAACACATAGGTGAGAACAATACATATAATATACGAGTGAATCGTAATATAGAATGAGAAGCACATTACGACACAAAAGAGAATAAGGTTCAATCATGCATAGATAAACGTAAAAGTAACGCGATTATGAACACTACGTATCATTGATTGTACAAGAACACACTGAGAAAGAAAAGATATTACATAAGATAATATGCTCATTGGCACAAACACCTAGCCATTTTTTTTAACTTAATGACGATTTCTCATTCCCAGACTAGTTGCTAAGGTCAAAGACTAGGTGAGTATTGTTATTAGGGCCTAAAAATAGCTGAGTGTTGCTATTAGAGTGAAAAAATAACTGGGTATTGTTGTTAGGGATCAAAAATTAGCTAGGTGTTGTTATTAAGAACAAAAAATAGTTGGATATTTTATTATTGTTCATCAAAACAAAGAGATCGAGAAACAAAGTGAACAAAAATTGAGTTTCATTTGGACATCTCTTCTATTTCTGAATTCAATTGTTCATCATCTTCCTCATTCATTCAGCGCATTTTGAGCCTTTCTATGAAAGCGTCAGGTTTCTTGAATATTTCCTCCATTTCCTCTACGTGATTGAGTTATGCAGCGACTGTGGTTGGCTCCAAAGCTAGCATCCATTTTTATGCTAACTTCTGAACGTCACTTAGGCGAAATTGCACGTTTGTTTCTCGCACGTAATTTTTCAAACCAGCCCAAGCTAGATCGATTGGATTGAGCAAACAGTGCTTCACCGACAAGCTTCAAAGGCGTGTATCAAGATGATAGTTATTGCAAAAGTCTAAAAACTGACCACAAAATTCCGATATTGTATTTATCTGCTGCTTCATCGACAATATAACGTTTTTTGCGTAGATTATTTAGAGCAAGCTCGAGCAATTCTGCCTTCCTTGCCTTGATAGGAATGGCAATATTTTGATGAAAGAGCCATTAAATGATAACTTCTTTGCCCCACGCTCTCTTGGGCGGAATTGTATCGTGAGTGAGACGGTTGTACCAGTGACATTATCGAGCACTAGAATAATTTTTACATTTTTGTCTAAACCTACACATAATACGAGAGGAAACGTAGTAGTATGAATATTATCGAGCTCTCTTGTAAAATTAAGGCCGTACGATCAATCCAAGTCAAAAAATGCCTGGTATTCATGCTATGATCTTCGTCACATTCAATAATGTCAATCAATGAGATGTGAAAATCCGATGTGCTCATTACAGCAGAAATAACAATCCTTTTGCCTAAAAAAACGGAAGTTGCTTAACATTTTAGAAGAAGGTTATTAACACTTTTGTCACTGGTCAGGTGCAGACGACCGATTCCCATATTTGTATCGGTTCACACAAATTGCTTCTGTTCATTCTGATTGCACATTGTTTCATCATGCCAAATGATCATTGTGGGTGTGAGGTGCGAGTGTTGAATGTGGAGTGTAGGGTGGGTGTGGGTGAAGTGAAAATCTACCCAAAGCTACACCCACACCCATCCATACCCCGCATGAAAACACATATAACCATCAGCTTTGTCTACTAAATGCGTTAAATTTGTTTTTATTTTTCTATCTGAATACGTTAAACTATCATTGGAACGTTTACTTGTCTACATGAGATGATTTTCATTATTCGATCAATTATCGAAACAATTTTAAAATCGCTTCTGGAATATGAATACAGGCATCAGCGTTTAAAAATAAATCTATCTTGTGAAGTTGTGACGGCAGGATTTTATTTTTATTCCATAGAGTTCTATATAAACTATTGTGTACATCTCAAACGATATAAGAAAATCATGTTCTAGGCGGCAATTTTTAAAACTAAAATGCGATTCCCATTTATAAATCTTTCTTGTATACAAATTAGTATAAAACAAATAAGTTGCTTTAACTCTACTATATTATTTATATTAATTTCTCTAAGCATTCTAAACATATTCTTTGTCACTGTAAAAAAAAAGCATTAATGAACAAAATTAATTTCCTATTTTATTCTTCAATACCCAACCTTCCCATACCATTCTGTAGTGATATTTGATTTCATGAGTTCTTTCTAATGCTTGTTCGATTTGACAATAGATACATGACGATTCAGTTACAAGTCGCATATGTGAACCAAATTGTATTATTCGAAAATATTGTGTGAGATCATTGAGGATAAGTGCAGGTAGAATTTCAAATTCACATCCTTCACAATTGACACTGATCATATCGATTATTCCATTTTGTGTTCTTGTTTTCCTAATATTCTCAATGACTTGAACGACATCAAGCAATTCAATTTGTTGGATTTTTGCTGAAATTTTAGCAGATACTTTTCGAAAAATACTGGTACCAACATTTGAAGTGTCAAATGGTTCAATCGATAGATTTCTTGCCCGATTACCAAGTCCAAAGGGTTGAATTTCAACTTTTCGATTTGTTTTAAATTTTTCGATCAAATCTTTCGCCATCGGTACTAATGGTTCAAAGCTAATGATCGAAGAATTATATAATTGAATAAATTTCGATGTGTCATGTCCAATATTTCCGCCAACTTCAATAATCAGTGAGGACGAATTTAATAAATGTTTAAAAGATGTATGACGTATTCCTGAAACAGGCCAAAATGCGTTATTTAGAGTCCATTTTAAACATTGTTTATATTTCTGAATATCAATATAGGAAAATTTCTTCCATGTTTCACAAGTAAAATTTTCATAGACAATATTTGTTCTTGAAATAAATGAATACGTAGTTAATCTCTGAATATATTCATTTGGTTTTAGAAATAGTAGTATCGAAAAGCAAATTAGGCCAATGATTAATAAACAAATATATTTGTTACATGAGACCATTTAAGTATTGGAATATTTTCTAAAAGAGAATTATGTTAAACAAAAAACTGAGGAGAAATTTCCTAAGATAAATATTTCCATTGGTTGAATAATATCAAGTCAAATATTTTTAATGTCTTTACTTATAACTAACACTATACTGAAGTTTGGCACAGTAACACCAGCCAAAACTTTTGGAATTCGGTCACTCATACACTACCTCTACAATAGACATAACCAATTAAAACTACTAAGGACAAAACGACTGCGAATCGTATTTTTGATTTACAATATAGATTTTACGGTCAAAAGGGCTTCTCTTGAATATATATGAATAGCACAAGTATAGATGTTTATAATAGAAATGAATGTTTGATATGAAGATACAAAGTGTTGATATGCTGTCTAAGTTTTTTGTTAATACTTTTATCTGCAAATACACAAAAATTGAATGGATTCTCATATATTTCTGACAGAGTCAGACGTTATACAAGTATTCAATTCAAGCAATGGCGTGAACAATATAATACAGAAATATATGAATGGCTAGGTTTTAGTCCTGATTTTAACGATATCGAACCAGTCGGAAACATTATCAAAGACAAATTAAAAACAACAATCTAAAGTCGCAACATCAACTAGAGAATGCGGTTGACGAAGCTTGCAGCGACCTCTCATTCAATATTGCTCAAGCATGCACTAAACAGGCTCACATCAGACAGTTTATCGATATTTCGTATCTTTATATTAAACTTTTATTTGTACGCTAAATGTCTACACTTTTACTATTCAAATATATCCAAGAAAACGCCTTCTAACCGTAGACTATATTTTGAGATCTATCCCAGTTCTGAGAGTTCTGAACTCTAGAATCCTAAAAAGGACGGTCATGCGGCGAATCACACAAATAAAATACAAGTAAGAACTCTAAGAACTCATGGAACAGTTCTAATTCTGGCAACAGACCTATCCTAACTTTTGAAACCAAACTCATTCTTTGAAGCTTCACTGAACCATGAACTTTAAACAACTGCAGTAGTATCATGCATTCAGTATTTTGAAATCATAAAAATATCAGGGCAGATGTCAAATATACAGGGTGTCTCAGAAATAACCTACCAAAAGTTTTTTCGAATATCATCGCTATTGTGTTTAATTTTACCAACAATTCTTTTTCAAATTATAAATGAATATACCAAGTTTTTATTTATCCGCACGAACTTCCATATTATTGTGGGTGTAGAGTGTGGGTGTGAATGTGGATGTCAATGTGGGTGTGGGTGTGAATATGCGTGTGCGCGTGCGTGAGGGTGTGGATGTCGGGTGTGGCTAAGGAGAGCAATAAAAAGTAAACCAAAACGCGATCCACCACGAACTGTTCGAACGAAGCAATTCAAGAAAGAAGTAAAACGATTGATACATTTAAAAATGGGACAAAGTCGAAGAAAAGTGGTGCTTGATTTACAATGTAACAACATTCAAACTAAAAGAATATCGGTGCAAAGAATAATTAAGGAATTAAATTTGAAACCATTTATACTTACAAAAGCTCAAAAATTAACAACAGCAAATAAAGAGTGACGTGTTGGATGGGCAAAAAGATTAATTAGATAGAAAATTGGGTTCAAGAAAAACTGATTCAAAGTGGCAATGGACTAAAATTATTAATACTGTTTTTCCAGGAATATTTACAATTGAACGTTTTCACAATA
>CAJNOL010000725.1:0-107884 GCA_905250125.1 Rotaria sordida
TCAATAACATTAAAACTAGTTGAATTGACTCAGATATCGCATGTATATATATATGTACATTCTTTTCTTTTCGCTCCTTACTTACTTGTTCGGTACGAGGTTTTTTTTTGTTTGTAAGAATTAGATACCAACACACTTCATTCGTCGGCACAACAAGTGAACGCTCGTCCTCGATTGCGAACAAATAGGCACAAAGCGGAGAAGGAAAAAGAGTAAAAAAGGAAATTTGATCCTCACGTATGCTTATATGTTCGATCGATCTCTTCGTTTTTATTCTTCATCATTTCTTTTTTTATTCATGTGTTATGCCCTTGCGCAGCTCAAATCAGCCAAATGATAAAAATAGACTCAAATATACATATATATATATATATATGTGAATCGATCCGACATCGTAAAATTCATCGTATTAAAAGAAGCGTATCTTTCAAGTGGTAGTGTCAAACTTAAGTTGAGAACAATCTGTATCTTGAGTCTGTGATTTAATATTTATATATGTGTTTGTCTACATAGAATTATTTGTTGATAATATTAAAGACTTATAATTGTCTTGTGACCTAGAAAATATTATGTTATGTATAAATTAATATAAACTTACTTGCTATTCGTCTTGGAAATGATACTTTTTGACGATTGTCAGTATTCGTTTGAACAATAGTCATATTTTTTTTTTTATTCTTTCGTTATTTTTTATCTTTTCTCAAATGATCATCCGAAACAAATTTTGTCACTCTCATACAAATGCCTAGTCTTTTTCTTTTTTACGTTTGAGATTTTCATTTCTGATAAATCTATGAGTAATTTTACTGCGTCATTTTTATCAATGTACATATTGAAGATGTATATGATTGATATTGATTTATATTTAAAAAAAAAAGAAAAATTACGCGTGTACACCCATGATAATGTATGATAGAGCCAGTTATAGACTAATTGTCCGTGAAGTTATCAATTTATAGAATAAAAAAAAAAAGTGACGATGAGTGTATTTTGTTTTTATCAATAATATGGATCAGAAAATGTCGTCCTTCATTTATTTATTATTTTTTTTCTGAAAATGATCAATCAATTATATAACATTTGTTTAATAGATATACGCTTTACAATAAATATCATTTTCGAATTGATTGCTTTTCTTTCAAAATAACCTATACCAAAAACGAAAAATAAATTGTTATTATTCATTTATTAATTGATAGTTTTCTTTATTTGATTTGCTTGATTGATTTCATATCATATAAATAAAATGAAAATTAAGAGGTTTATTCATCATCAATATTTGTTAACTTTCAATGCGTGTTTTTCGACTGAAAAAAAACTATTATGGACAACCAGGTGCTGAACCTATACCCGATGTTGTATATCAAATGGGTGCTGAAGTAGCAGCACGATATTTAGCCTCAGTAGAAAGCGAAAACCAAGCTTATGGTGCAATCAATCCATATGAACAAATAGATATGTATAATCGATATTATGTTCCAATGTCAATCGAAGAAAATTACTTCGATGAAGGAGCGAAATTTCCAATGGGAGGATATCTTCAACATTCTCCTCCGTTAAATTTCATTGCTCCTTCATTAGGTTCATATCGATCCAGATCTCATAAACCATATTTCAATAGTTCAGGCGACTATTTTTCACGAGCTGGTTCACCTACATATTTTGATCGATATCGATCAAGTAGTCCAGCTCATTATCGTCAACAATCGCTTTCACCTCAATTGATACGATCAGGATCTTCATCACATGTGCCATTTATTCCACCAGTATCTTCAAGTCCTGCTGACATTGCACGTCGTCTTCAACGTGCTCAACTATCGCAAGATATACAACGCATGGGACGATATCAAGGACATCAACAAGAAATGATGTTGACTAACGCAGGTCAATTCGTTCCTGAATATCAACAATCACAAATGCCATACTATTCAATGAATCCTATAACACAACAATCACAAATGTATCCGTTCTACTATTAGTCTTTGTCTTTTTCTATTTACTTTTAATTTTGTAGTATTCTTAAACTTCTTTTTTACTAACTATGGCATAATATTACCTTTCTCTACACCAGTAAGTCTATTAACCAAGAGATACTACATATTTTGCATAGATTTCTTTCCTTTTCATGTTTAGAAAAGTTCAAAGGAGTTTAAATACAAACACTAATTTTTTTAAAATAAAAATAATGGGGCCTCCAGCCAGACTGGACACCCCCCATATATATATTTAAAGAGTAACGTCTAAGCTATTCTTGAACAGAAACTTCACTCAATTTGTATCAACTGTACGAAAGTAGAACATCGATGAAAATATTGAAAAAATTCTATAAAAGTCATTTTTTATGTCTTTTCTGTGAAGAACTACCTATTTAATATTTTTTGCACATCTCTGTGATTTTTTCATGTAATGACTTCAGTTCTGTTTTATCAAACGATACGTATGCAGACGAGTAAACGCTCCAAATTACACTTTGATGCGTGGAGAGAGAAGAATGGAGTAAAATAGTGGATTATAACTCGTTGATATGAGGAAAAAACATTTAATTGATTAAAAGGGGTTTCTTTTTATGTAGTGAAGTTTTAACACATTTATCAAGCAACAAATGATGATTTGATGGGTTTTGATGCATTTGTGTATATGAGGTAGGATTGGGTTTGTAATTTATCAGTTTAACTCGATTATAACTGTTCTTTTCTGATAACAGTCGGTTTTAATATGATCTGATAGTCTGTATAGACGTTCTATGTATAAATTTGTTCAAGTGTTTGTTTATCTATTTCTAATAAGAAAAACTTTGATGAATAAATGTGAAAGTGATTATAATAAAATCAGTGTTTATATATATATATGTTTCTTTTCTTTCCTAAAAGAAAGAAAAAGTCACATGTGATGACAGTCACGATCACTTTCACATTTCATCGAAGTTTTCTTTCATAAATAAATAATAAATCAAGGTTCGATGAATTTTTATGTATATCTAAGGTCAAGATATTTATCGATTTATTACAACTATTTAAAAATTTGCTGGTGGCAAATAGAAAAAATAAACTTGTCTGAAAAATCTTTAAGTACTATGAAGATCATTGTGTCTTTCTGAAGATCTTCATGTATAAACTGATAAAATTGAAGTCTATGAAAACGTAATTAAGTTGAAAAATAGACTATAAGTATCTCTCTAATGAAAAATTATGACAATGTTAATTCTATATTTCACAAACATAGTAGTAGCAGACATATGCGTTTTCTTACAAAGACTATATTTATATCAGGGTCTTCGCTTCAAATTTCCATCACAAATAGATTTCAATGAACTTTCTATCAATATTAAATTATCCTTAACAGTTAAAGTAATAACTTAAATAGTTAAAAAAAATAAAAAATTCTTCTATCCATTGTTGAAAAAATGTACTTTAAAACATCAATAAACTAAGTTTCTATTTGATAATCGATAAAGTTTTGTTACTCTTCGAACAACAAATACATACTCTATCGATGAATTTTAATGAAATTCATCAATCAACAGCAATTTTGACAATATTATTCAAACATATCATTGAAACTATTATACAATCAATCAACTTAGAAATTATTTTTTAGAGTTCTATACAAATAGATTCATTTTTCTAATATTGTTTAAAAGGAATTTTTCTTGAAATGATTTTTTTCATTTAAAATATATAATCACATAACATTTATAAATATCATAGAATAATATATGTAGTTCAGCCATTCGATCAACCAAAATGAATTTATTTCATGCACAATATTGTCATTTAACCTAGCATATTATTATCTACAATGAAACTTTTTCTAATAAATCAATAATAATAGCATATGTTGAAACAATGATTACAGGAATAGGTACAGCTGGCATAAGATTTTCATTCCAAAGAGATCCAATCCAATTCGTGATCATAATACTAAGCTGTATGTTGATAATTAAACCGAAAAGCACCCACATTTGTATTATTATTTGTCATAATGGTGATAGTAGTCATAGAAGAAGCAGATTATACATTACAAAATCACCACCACCTATAATTTCCAAAGTTCTGTTTGTATCTATTCCATCTTCAATATCATGCATATAATAACAAAACGATAAAAATCCTGGGTATGTTGGCATAAAAAAATTCGTTGAAGTCTGTTTATTGAAATGACGAAATTGACCATGATAATACAAACATTGAAAGCTGCATAAAAAAGATAAACAAATATTAAAACAGAAAAAAATTATTATTAAAGGAATACATTAGTTATTCGAAAAAAATATATTCGATCATTTTTAAAGATATCAACTGAAATAAGAAATCTTCATTTTTTTTTCTCATAAATATAAGAAATAAATCTTCTTATACTAATAAATAACTATTATTTCTATTAATGGATATCATCTTCTATTACAACATGTTTTAAGTCTAAATTTTGATTTGAAAATAATGAATGTTGTCAAATCTAGAAACGATGATTGTTTTAAATCTTCCGAAGATAATACTTTGTTAAACATGACAATATATTCTTTATATGATCAACATTATAAATAGCACGACAAAAATGGATAATGGATAAATTTTATACGATATTTTCTCTGAATGTATTTTGACATACATCCATATTTACTTACATATCATTCAAAGAAGAAATCCAAAACAAAACAAGAATAATTGCAGGAAAATAACGAGAAAACAAATCATAAAATATGAATGCTTTAATAGCTGATAATATACATATTGATGCTTGATAAAGAATTATAGAAGGCCATGAAAGTCTATGATAGCACCATTGCAAAATAAGATAACTGAATTGCCAGATAAGAATATAGACAGTAAATACATCTGTTGAATACCACAGCTGAAAGCTTTGCCAATAACGAGCGAACAACCATACATTCAACATTGTGAATATTTCTAATAATATACAAGGTAATATTTTCAATCCATAGTACCATATTAATGCAATGAAGACGAGTGGAAAATGCGCCAAGATAAACATCTTTACTTTGTCATCTTTACTTAAAAGGAATGCACAAGATGTGTTACCTATGTAAATCAAACATAGTATAGAAAAATTGTTTTTCAAAGAATACGTACCACATTGATTAATCAGACAAGCTAAAGATAGATGACTATGATAGAAGGTGTCAGCACTGATATGTTGAAAGAGCGAATTATTAGCTCGTTTATCATTTAAAACGGCATGAAATGTAAATGTTATCACTGTACTCAAACAAATAGCCAATATTATTTTGGATGTTATTATTCATTTTTGTAATTCTTCTAATGATTTTAGAAGATTACAACGTAGAACAAGAAGAATGTATTTATTGATATTAGTTTTATTCTAAAGTTTGTTTAAAGTATTTGTTAACTGTTAATATTTTTCATTTTATAAGAACACTATTTTCCTTGTTCATTCTATTCATTTATTCAACAACGAATAGAGTCAAACGGTCAAAAAAGAAGAAAAAAAAGCATTCATTCAATGAAACATTGAGAAAGTCAGTTATATATATTTTTTCTTTCCTATAGAGACGGTTATGGTCACCAACGAAAAAATGAAACATTTTGTCTGTGAATACATATGCGTCAATTATGAAATCAATATCGACACGGATATCCACTAATGCACTGGGAATAAGATCTTTTTTGAAAAACTTCTATTTTAGAACATATGCAGTATATTATTGATAGAGATTATGGATGCTTGTTCACTTTAGACACGGCTCTCTCCCTCATTCTATCATGTCTTACATATACCAATCAAGAAGAGCACTATGTTCAATGTGAACAAGAACTCTTTTTTGCGATTTTGTGAAAAAAAAATTGTACAGCTGTATGTGACATATTTCTAGAAATAGTTTTGTAAATAAAATTGAACAGCAGCCCGTGTTAAAAAATTAGCAGAAAAATCAATAGATACGTAATTGTAATCGATCTTGAGCGTAATTAATCGATGAAAATCCAGAAACTCCGATTTGTATTGATTAAATCGAAGATTATAATCGATTTTTTACAATTTTTTTTTCTTGTATTAACCCTTTGAATACCGTGCGAAAAAATTTTCGTGGAATATCATGCAAGGACATTTTTGTCCATATATATAAATCATAAAAAATTCAGCTCTACTCAACTTTATTATTTATATTTTAAATAATCTCTCATATTAGGATTCTCGCCACACATTTCACACACAACTATGGATGGGATATTTGTAATGTCATCATATTCGGTCATTTTATAAATTTTATTTACAATATGAATATTAAAATATTTTCGAACTAATAACGCGAGAATCGAGTTAGCTGGTTGCAAGTAAAATGATCGATTTTTAAAAAATGTACATTATATATATTGGTAAACAAGCTAGGAAAGTTTTGAAAGGACTTGGAAATAATCATGAACATATGAGAAAAATCATACGCCAAAATAATAAGAAGAAAGCAGTTGGAATATACCAAAGGTGGAACAAAGGAAAGAACATATATAGGTGAATCATACTATAACATGAACTTTTTTCATGTAGAAGAAAACGTTGTTTCTTCAAGAAAAAATGGAACTTTGATGAAAAGGATGTATTTGGCAGATGAAAGAGCTTAAAAAAATTTACACTCTAAAAAGTTGATATCGATTAGCTGAATTTTTCGCCAAAAAATAGTAATTTTTTACTCATATGGACAAAGATGTCCATGCATGGTATTCGAAGGGTTAATGAGATGTCTATCGTGGCTGGAAAGCTGCCGCTGCCATGGTGGTTTTCGAGAAATTATTCGACAATTACTTTCGTCTCTGTGTTAAAATAGCACAGTTAGATTGAATTCATCATATTCGTCAAAATTGTGACTGTTGAACTTGTAGACACTCAAATCGAATGGAAATTCGTGTAATTTTACAATCTTCCTGAAAAAGAAGCCGCTGACGCCATTCCAGTGGTAGTGTGGCACTGTTTTCATGGACATCGCTAATATACAGTGGCTTCGAAAATTATTTGATTAGATTTATTGTTCAATTTTTTCTGCTGCCGTAAATGCTAAGAAGAATCGAAATAGTGATTTGAGTACAAAAATCCAAATTTTTCAGCTCCTACTATTTGCATTTACAATTCTGTTTGAGTTATTAAGAACGATAAAACAAACAATTCTCTACAAAAATAAACGTCTTTCAGCTATTTACAACGGTTTTTGATCGCAATACATCAATTTTACGGATAATACAAAATAACATTTAGTTGTATATAATTATATACACATAACAAGAACAAACATTTTTGATTCTATAAATATCTTATTATATATAATATTAGAAATAATGAGAAACAAATCATGTTTTTATTCATATCTCCTCACATAAATAAAATACATTCGTTATTAGTGAAAATCTGTTAGCATAATATCTGTAAATATTGGCGTGATGAAAAAAAAACAGACACACCCAAACTTACATCCACACGTGATATTATTTCGTTGCTCATTCTTACTATCTGCTTACAATGACGATGTAGGAAAAAACCTTGAGAACAATGCAAATAACATTGATTAATTTTATTATATAAGGTCATCTTTGTTTGTCCTTCTGCTTCTTCCTCGTCTCGTTGAGGTAGCGATGCAAACTTCAAAAGATAACAAAACATAATGACTTGAGCAAAACAACCAATTCAACAAAAAAAGAGAATGATCTCTATCGAAAAACTAAAGAAACTTCTATTGTATCTTCAGAAAAAAAATATGTTTTAAACATTTTTACATTAATTAAAAAAGGAATTTGCTTTCTTTCTTGCTTTCACACTGTATTCACACTAAGTTAAAATATGTCGGATGTGTCGTGATTTACGACACATTAAAGCACGACACGTGGTGCTCGTTGCAACACATTTTGGCCAGCAAGACCACGACACATTTTTCATTGGTTCTTTTGGAAAAGCATATTTCGATTTTTTTTTCAATTTATTTTCATTTATTTATTCGTATCCTGAATAATTCAGACGGGTCATATCCTGAGATCTGGCCGATCTCGAGTCGGTCCGATTTACATCAGACCATTTCGGGGTACTGCTCTCTCGATCATTGATCGAAATTGGCATTTTCTCGATTAAAAAATGATTGAGAAATAATCTAGAAAAGAAGAATGTTTTGAAAATTTATCTTTCGTACATTCAACTGCGTTGTTTATATATTGCTATGTGTGCATAACAGAAGGGTGGATGAATAGTCGACAGACAGAACGCGACAAATTCATATGCGACACATTCAAGGTACGACACTTTTTTGTGCTGGAGCGCACAACATAATAAATCACTACACATAAACATGACACATTTTAATTTAGTGTGTTATGATTAAAGTAAATACTTTGCTAGAAAAAAGGTCACAATAGAAACGAGTAGCTTCTTTTTTTCTTTTTCATTTTGGTTTGTCTTTTGGTAAGAGGCCTATTTTATTGATTCAAGATATCTTGCACATAGAAATATAGACAAAGATAATAGAATTTTCTAATGAGACCACCCAGGCGAGCAAAGGACGGGTAAAAAGACTAGTCATTTTTCTAGTCGTGACTATGTGTCATGTCTAGTCTTTTTCTCAAAAAGTC
This sequence comes from Rotaria sordida, assembly GCA_905250125.1. NCBI lineage: Eukaryota > Metazoa > Rotifera > Eurotatoria > Philodinida > Philodinidae > Rotaria > Rotaria sordida. Next base: position 8,583 of record CAJNOL010000725.1, read on the forward strand.
CTACTACATGACTAGTCCAAAATGGTTTGGAATCTTTAACCCTGTCTGGGTATCCCGTCCGAAAATAGATTTTAAATTAAAAAAAGCAGAACGCCTGTGACGCGACATTTATTAGGTTTCAGTCTTATGTAGCGGTCTAGTTCGGGCTAGTGTAAATGATAGAAATATGTGCAGAAAGTTAGATTCGTACATGCATACCATGTGTTACTCACTCGTCGTCTACTCGATTGAGCCATATGATCTAGTGATCAACTTTTACATGTCAACACACATCTGAAGACACTAATTACTACAGTTTAACTCTGCGTTTTCTCAAGTTTTAATATTTATAGAAATTACTTGTAATAAAATCGAAAATTAGTTAAATAAAGCTAAGCAAAATTAATTCAGAATTTTTTTAATTTCCTTCAACAGAATTTTTTTTTGATTATCGACATTTGGAAAAAGTTATTTTCTATTGCAAAAAACAATTAAAATTTAAATCAAAATCAAAATAACAGTATGCATTTCAAAAAAAGATCTTGCTTTTCATCTCATGGTTTATGTTTATGTTTATCTTAATTTAAAATATTTCCTATTTAAATTTGCAAATGAACTATGATTCTACCGTTTAAATCCATTTTTAAATTCAAATCATTAGGTTTTATATTGAAATAAAATAATATCCCCATATCAATGCATTAAAATTAATTTTTCGAATAAAATTATTCTTGATTGTTATTACAATTTAAAAATTTAAAAGGACATAAATAGCCAACTCTCGTTAGATACATCGTTCTAGTCTCAATACAAACTAGTCTAAACGAATTGTCCGAATGATTAAGTCCAAGCAATAAAGATTGTTTGGGAGGATAGACTAGCCTGGGCCAGAATTAGCATTACTTTCTCGAAAACGACTAGTCAGGACCAATATAGATGGCTCTTCATACTTGTCCGCGTTACCTATTGAAAACAGTTCAGACTAGTCAGGTATCCAATATTGTCGGGTTGAATGTTCGAATCCACCTATCGCCTCCGTTTCTTCTAGTTTTTGCCTTCAAGTTGACGCGTCTGGACAGTATGCACATACAAAACGGACTAGCCATGACAAGATTAGAGCATGTTTTGGACTAGTCTATTTTAGATGCAAGACGTTTCTCGTGAAGACGACTAGTCCTGACTAGCTGCAAATCATTTCAGACTAGTCCAAACGGCAGTGCAGACATTTTAGACTAGTCCAGACGGGTACTACGGACAATTTAGACTAGTCATGTCGGGCGTCACCCCTTATTTTTTGCTCGCCTGGGCAGATAAAAGCAAACGAAAAATAAAAAACAATGAAAACAAACAATATATGAAGCAATTCATTTTGAGATTCTATTCATAATCTTTCGTTTTTTTCTCTTCTACGAATGACGATCGATCGATCGTGTAATTATTCATTTTTTTGGACGGATTCTTCGTTTTCATGCCAGATACACAGAGATTCCGTTCGTCACATGCTTTATTATTATCGTTTTGTCAGTAACAAAACTCTTGAAATAAAAAACAAAAACGAACGAACAAAAGATTAAGATAAGAAATCCTTCAAGTCTTCTATAGTAATAACAACAATAAACCAAAAAATTGGAAATTATCAACACGAAAGAAGAAAAAACCAAAATAAAAGCTATGTACAGAGAGAAAGAGACGAATTCTGTTTTTGCCCATTCTTTCTTTTCATCATCATCCAACAAGTATTTAGATTTTTATTTATTCATTCATTTACGAAAAACAGAACACCATTATTATTATCAACATCATCCAAATGGACAAAAAGCAACATTCAAAATCAACTGCTAGTGGATCTTCTTCATCGTCCACAACAAATAAACCAAAGAAAATATCATCATCAACAACAGCAGCATCAGTGTCAACGATGGGCAGAAGTGCTGCGCTTCCCCAACCTGCTCGTCGAATTATTCAGAATTTTCTTCTCGTCTGGCTCGATGCCAATATTGACGAGTCAAAGGAAGATTTTCAAAACACATTAAAACAATTACGACGAATTGTAGCATCCATTACAACATTCACCGATTCTCAACAATGTTTCGATTATCTTAGAGGCATTACTAAGGAAAAAGTATTTATGATCGTATCGGGTTCACTTGGACAGAAAATAGCACCAGAAATGGAAGCCATACCACAATTAGAAACCGTGTATGTTTTTTGTAGTAATCAATCGTACCACAAACAATGGGCCTATAAGATACCGAAGATCAAAGGCGTATACACAAAAATCGAACCAATTTGTGAAGCTCTAGAAATTGATCGACAACGATGTGATCAAGCTACGATCTCGGTTAGTTTTAATGGTCTCGATCCTCTGTTCATGTATACACAATTGTTAAAGGAAGCACTATTAGAAATCGAAGATGACGATAGAAAATCTATCAAAGATCTTGTTACATACTGTCGTGAACAAGAAGATATATCTGAAGATCAAATTAAACTAATCGAACGTGAATATCGTGGTCTTCGACAAATGGATGTCGATATTATTCTTAAAATGGGTTTTTTCATCCGCCATCTACATCAACATATTGCAGACTTACATCGTGAACAGCAAAACAGCAAAGCGGCCATGCCATCAAAATTTCAAGTTTTTCGTGGTCAAGGCTTATCCATGAAAGCCTTTGAAAAAATGAAGAAAACCAAAGGTGGACTTATGTCGTTTAATAATTTCTTATCGACCAGTCGTAATTGTGATATTTCCTTCAAAAACTTTGCACGACCGGCAGCATTCGATGCAGATTCAGTTGGCATCCTCTTCATTATGAACATCGATACGGTTATTTGCACAGCTTCATCAACACCTTTTGTCAATGTCAAAGGAGTTGGCTTTTATGACGACAAAGAAGAAGAAATTCTTTTTTCGACACATACAATTTTTCGCATCGATCGTATAGAACGTATTGAAGATAAGCATGCAGATCGTCTCTGGCAAGTCAATCTCACCCTCGCTGGTAATCAAGATGATGATTTTAACAAGCTTACAGCACATTTACGCGAAGAATTTACATGGACCACAGGATGGTCTCGATTTGGCGATATACTCATTAGTGTGGGTAAGTTTGAAAAAGCAGGACATCTCTATGAATTACTCCTTGAAAAAGCCTCTTCTGACGAAGAAAGATCGGAATACTATTTTCAACTTGCCAGGGTGTATGAAGATATGGGCGAAAATTCGAAAGCTCTTAAATATTACGAAAAAGATCTTGAATTTGAACAAAAAATCCTTCCTCCGAATCATCCCAACTTGGCTACTACTTACAATCAGATCGGTTTGGTGTATGATAACATGGGCGAGTACTCGAAAGCACTTTCATCGTATGAACGATCACTTGAAATCCGAAAAATAGCTCGCCCTCCGAATCATCCAGATTTGGCTACTTCCTACAACAACATCGGTAATGTGTATTATAACATAGGCGAGTACTCGAAAGCACTTACATACTACGAAAAAGACCTGGAGATCAGTCTGAAAGCTCTCCCTCCGAATCATCGCAACTTGGCTTCTTCCTACAACAACATCGGTTCGGCGTATTATAGCATGGGGGAGTACTCGAAAGCACTGTCATCATACGAGCGATCACTTGAAATCCAAAAAATAGCTCTCCCTCCGAATCATCCCGGCTTGGCTGATACTTACGAAAACATTGGTCTCGTTCATGAAAATACGGATGACTACATAAAATCACTGTCCTTTCTACAAAGAGCATGCGATATACGCAAAAAGTCTCTTCCACCACAGCATCCTAAGATTAAGAAGTCACAAAATAACATTCAACGAGTAAAAAAGAAAATGTAATTGTTTTTCTTTTAAACAAGAAAATAAAATGGCCTTTTTGAACACGTTTGGCTTGCCGAAGCACACCAATGGCCAGAATTTCGCGCACCCGCGACCAGGGATACCCTCCGTATCCTGTTGGGTTGTACAGTAGACAAAGCCGGCAATGATAGGGCGAACATACATTTATGTATGTATGCCTAGTGCATCCATGATCATCATCTTCGGAAAGACGATGATCAGATGGATGCTTCCAATCATACATAGATGTATTTTATGAAGGCCTATCATCTGCACGCCTGTACAGGTTACCAACAGAACGTCGGATATCCCTGGGAAGGTTCATTTTGTTTTAGAGCCACCCTCAAAAGCTCCTTTTGTTTTAATTTTTTTTGTTCTTCTGTTACGAAGAACGAGAAGAAACACAAAAACGCGATGAAAGACGGCGTGGACGGAATTACAATACGCAGCGTATGACGACAACAGGTTGTTTCGACGCATGCTGTGATATTGAGTGCACGATATCAACGTCGTCTTTACACAGGTTATGTTCAATTTATTTTTCTTTTCAGCTGGAATGTGTAAGAATAAGTGAGATGTCGTGCACTCAATATCATGCTATAAGAGTGATGACTGAACGAAAGAAGAACACAAAAAAAAATTATCGACTGTTCGTTTTAAATAGTAACACATATACATGAGACATAATTGAAAGAAGAAAATGAAAAAGGAATTTTTATAAAGGACCTGGTCAGAAATCATCGATTTTTCCTCACGCTGGAAACCCTTTAAAATGAAAGTACTCTACGACCATATAACTGCTCTGATATGAGTTTCTCAAAACCTTTTCCCTTTTGGAAATAAATACTATCAAAATGTCATAATTTTCTATGGTTTCTACACGAGAGAACCGAACAGCTAAGTTTAGGTAAGTCCTAAGATTTAAATAATATTTTTCAATAATATTTAGTTGCATTCATAGTAGAGCTATTATTCACTAATAGTATTTCAAGTTGAACAGACGATTTTTGTGTATAAGTCTATTTATCTAGATAATATAAATCATATATTCTATTTTCACTTAGAAAAAAAATGTTAGTTTCAATCTATTCGAACATCTTCATTAATAAAATATTAGAAATCAATAATTTTTTCACAGTATAAAACAATCAATAAGTTCTTTTCTTTTTACGTCTATTATCTTCAAGAAATTCATCACTGGATGATTCATCTTCATTGGTATCATGTATGTCATCTTTATTACTTTTTTGTTCACGTCGATGTTGATTGAACGGTTGGAGATCTGTGATATTTTGTTGTAAGATAATTGATTTAGCTCTATAACCAGGTATTGGTACATCTTTGATGTTGCAATATAACTAATATAAAGCTGCAATAACATGTGCACACGCTCCAACCGTACGTGCACCTGATTTACAAGAACAATATGAATTAATACATTTAATATTTAACAAGGATTCATAGTCACTATCATAGTCACTTGACAATGTATAATCATTTTCCCAGTTGTCATTATCAAATTGAAGAAATACTATATGATGTTTTGGCGCAGACTTTTTCGAATATCTTGATTTTATACCTTCTACTTTAATAACATTTGAATATTGCTTTGATTTATGTGTTTTAACACATATAGCTGTTGCATGTTGTAGATATGGAATAGCTAATTTTAATGCATAATCACCTAATCCATAATCTCGAATAGTTTCTAATGTTAATGCTGGTATAAAATCAACAATTTCGTGAACTTGTCTTGTGATCCATTGGCTTCACTGTAAAAAATAGGCGTAGAATAATAAACCCTTCAAAAGGGTTTATTAACCTTATAAACGCTTTCATATACCCTTTTAGTGTCATAAACCATTTCATATACCCTTTTTCTTCATAAACCCTAGGAAGGGTATATTATTCGTTACAGTTTCATAAACCCTTTAGGGTGTATGAGCTGTAATATGCCCTTAAAGGGTTTATTAACTTCATAAACCCTTCGGAAAAACGTTTATTAATGTGCCATTTAGAAGAAACCGTAGAATAAAAAACCCTTTTCCGAAGGGTTTATGAAGTTAATACATCCTTTAAGGGCATATTACAGCTCATACACCCTAAAGGGTTTATGAAAGTGTAACGAATAATATGCCCTTCCTAGGGTTTATGAAGAAAAAGGGTATTTGAAATGGTTTATGACACTAAAAGGGTATATGAAAGCGTTTATAAGATTAATAAACCCTTTTGAAGGGTTTATCATTCTACGCCTATTGTTTACAGTGTTGTTGGTAGATTCTGTAGAATATTGGAAATAACTTCACGATGTTTGATAAATTCAACATCTTGTTCATCACTATCAGCTGGAGCGAATAATGATTCAAAATAGTTGTTATCAATAGCACCTAGTATCCTTAATAATGAATCAACTTTAGAAATTAAATTGTTATCAATAACAGTACCAATTATTCTCCATTTCTTCAACCGACCAAATCCACGTTCAATACAACTTCGAAGTTTTGTTATTTTTCTCGTTGTGTTTGCATCTTGTGTCGATAACTGAACTTGATCTTTTGCTAATGAAGGTGGTATGCGAACTGTAAATCTTTCATTGTCTACGTTTCTAAACCCTCTATCACCAATAAATTCATCTGTTCTTTCATCAAATATATCATGAATCCTTCCAATATCTTCTTTCACGATATAATTTCCATATGGAGGCATCATTGTGATCACCATCAGCATAGAATGGCCCCATTAAATCGAACCATCTTCCATTAGCAAATCGAACACCCAAAATTTTGATAAGGTTTCGTTTTTTATGTTCCGACGAAGTTTTTTTCTGTAATTCAAAACATTTGGATTTTTGACAGAACAGATAAATTCCATCTATAATGCCAACAACACCAGGAAATAGTTTTTTAAATAAATCAGGTGTATTTCGTTGTATATCTGTTCTTGTAAATGCACTACTTCCAATGTAAATTGGTACAAAATCATTTGATAATGATCCCAATATTTGATTAAAATGTGAAGATATCGATGCATGGGTTTTATATCCAAAAAATACAGCCGCTGCACGTTGGTTCATATTTTGTCTACATATTGTAAAAAATTCAAATATATGTTGTGGATTTTGATGTATAATTCGAGCAATATCACTAATATGATCAGGAAGTAAACCACATAATATTTGACATTCTTCAACAGATATATTATAAAGTGAACTATCTGTACGATTCAAGTCATTTTTTTCTTTATCAATTAATATTTTCTTCTTATTATATTTAATCATATAGTGCTATTTTTATTCTTTTATCTCGTTTTCTATCATTTGGAAAACCGATTTGTGTACCACACGAAATACATATTCGATTTTGGGGATGTAGTGGAACACGAAATGTCATAATAAATGTTGAATTACTTGAATTGTAGCAACGACACAAGCTTGAGAAACAAGTGAAAGTTAATGTTGCATAAGAAAAGTAATTAATAATCAGATCAATTGATGATTTTTATAAGTATATACATCAGCAAAATTAATATGTGAGATAAATACAAATAATAATATAAGAAATTACAGATAACTATAGTATTTTAAATTACTTTTGCTTTTTTTATTCATACATATCAAACTCTGAAGAGAAATCTATATTTTTTCTTCTAACGGTTGAATATATATGAACAACAGAACGCAAGAATGATCTATATGAACTGTGAACAAGTGTTTTTTTCACCTCTTATACACATATAAAATACTGTATTATTTAACGTAACAGCTAAGGACAAAAAAAAGCAGGTCTATCTAGTTTTTTCAAAATATTGTATGTATGTTTCGATTAATAAGATGTAAATAGTATTCATATCCACTTAATTACAAAAAAAACTAGTAGTTAATACCTCTACCATAAATGCAACTAAATATTATTGAAAAATATGATTTAAATCTTAGGACTTACCTAAACTTAGCTGTTCAGTTCTCTCGTGTAGAAACCATTGAAAATTATGACATTTTGATAGTATTTATTTCCAAAAGGGAAAATATTTTGAGAAACTCATATCAGAGCAGTTATATGGTCGTAGAGTACTTTCATTTTAAAGGGTTTCCAGCGTGAGGAAAAATCGATGATTTCTGACCAGGTCCTTTCTCACAGGAAATGACAGGTTTTTAAGAGGCAGAGGCATCAAATTGAGCTCGGAAACTGTCCAATCGATAGAGCACGTCGGGCTCTAATTCAGAAGTTCTACGAGAACGTTAGGAAGTCCTGCTAAGCGAATCCTGACAAGTTTTACGGAACAATCTAGGATTTCGGCTAGTTTTTACTGATTTCCTTTCGTTAGGAACATCTGGTTGTACTCCAAAGCTGCCCATTCGATACATCTGATTTAGATCTGTTTAGAAGGTCATATGTCCCAGTTGGAATATATTTCTCAGTGAATCCTTACGGCTTTTATTAAAAACTGGAAAATTCGACCCTGTCTTAAACATTTTTCTGGGACGAGGAGCATTGAATCAAGTTCTAAGGACGTCCATTTGATAGATCTCGTTGAGATCTATTTGAAAAGTTATATATCTCTGTTGGAAAGTACTTCTGGACAAATCGGTTCGGGTTTTTCTTGAAAAACTGAACAATTGGGCCAAGGATCAAGCATTCTTCTCAGAAAGAACGGGTCCAATGAAGTTTTAAGGGTCTCCATTCGATAGATCTCGTTGAGATCTATTTGGAAAGCCAAATGTCTCAATTGAAAAGCACTTCTAGACGAATCAGTTCGGGTTTTATTGAAAAACTGTATAATTGAGCCCTGGATTAGACGTTTCTCTGGGAAGGGGAGCATCGAATCAAGCTCGAATGATGTACATTCGATAGATCTCGTTTACATCCAGTCGGGAAGTTATATGTTTGGCTTGAAAAGTACTCCTGGGCGAATCTCTTCAGATCTTAGGAGAAATCTACGGATCGAACCTGTGATTGACCATTCCTGAAGGGAAGGGTTTATCAAATTGAGTTCCAAAGGTGTCCATTCGATAGAGCTCGTCGAGATCTACTTGGAAAGTTGAATCGTTTCGCTGGAAAGTGCATCCGAGCGAATCGCAACCAGTATTATTTGAAAAACCTGGTTTTTGGTGCGGATTGAAGGTTTTGAGAGCGAGAGGAATATGAAATGGGGTACCACAGATATGCATTCGATAGAGCTCGCCATGATCTACCTGGAAACTCAATCATTAAGTTGGAAAGCGTTCCTGGGCGAATCGCGACAAGTTTTTCCAGAACTGTCTGCATTTTACACGTTTTTCTGATGATATTTAGGGATTTTCGTGGTTTGAGGGGGGAGCGGCTAGAGAAAAATGAATTATGTGGTTGGATAGAGTTCGTCGAGTTCTACTTGGAAAGTTGTTAGACTATTTTGGAAAGTTTTCTGGAGCGAATCCTGACCTAAGATATCCTACGTCAAATCATCATTTGTTGCTTGATAAATGTGTTAAAACTTCACTACATAAAAAGAAACCCCTTTTAATCAAGTAAACGTTTTTTTCCTCATATCAACGAGGCAGAGATGTGCAAAAAACATTGAATAGGTAGTTCTTTACAGAAAAAACATAAAAAATGACTTTTATAGAATTTTTTCAATTTTTTCATCGATGTTCTACTTTCTTACAGTTGATACAAATTGAGTGAAGTTTCTGTTCAAGAATAGCTTAGATGTTACTCTTTAAATAGATATATATTGCTTGTCTAGGAACGGTAAATTGAGAAAATCTATCTTGAAATCGAAAATATTTTATTCCAATCTTCATATTGTTTTATAAATTGATTAATGAAGAAATAAATTATCTACTTTTTATTTATTATCTGTTAATCATCGATTACCTTAATGCATAATTTGAAAGCAGTAAAAAAAAGAGATTAACTATTAATCTCTTGTCCATATGAAAATATTTTTTTTGATTTAAGATTTGAATAGAATTCATTTCCCAACATTTACTACAATTCATTATGCTAATTGAAAAGTGACTAGTTTTTTTTGCTTTTTTGAATAATCGCTTCTTTCTTTTATTTTATTTTTCATTTAACATAATGAACGTCAATGAAAACAAAAAACAAGAGAATAAAGACAAAGAAAAATCAACAATGAAACTACGAGAACAAAAAAAAAGAAAGCTAAAACAACAGAAACACCCAAGAGTGATAATATATTGTTAAATGTCTATTTTCTTTTTTTGTACTTCATTTTAGCCAATAAAATTCATTACAACTAAATGTAAAATAACATGAGCAAAGACAAAATCAGCAAAGGCTCGTTCTGGTGATACATTAAATGTTGATTGATTTGCTTTATTTAGTTGAATACGTAAACTTGCTACAAAAAAAAACAAAATAAGAATAAATTTTATTAAAAAGTCTTCATCATTCAACAATGAAAAATCTTACCAGCCAAAATAAAAGAACCAACTGTTGAAATAAAACCCGAAAGAAATGAATTAAATGGAAATGTTCCAACAAGAAGACAATAAACAAATTGAATAATACCCGTTAATAAAACATAAACTAAATATGCATCAATTAATTTTAATTTTTTCGGTGTACTCATTTGATATTCATCATTAAGTTTACGTAAAATACCAACGACTTGTCCTAATTGACTCATTTTCTTTCTTATTATAATAATAAATATAAATCTAAAATTAAAATTACATCAAACTCAATTTATATTAGTAATATACATGCATAAAAATCATTTTCCAAATAGCTCTATTTTTTTAACCAGTGTTTTATTCAGTGTGAGAGTCTAGTTTCTCCAAAGATCGGATTAATCCTTCCCTGGCGTGTGTCGTTCTTCTACCATATACTGTAGGTTTGTGCACTCAAAGATAAGTGTTTGCCCTCTCGGAGTTTTAAATCGTCCTTCCGGAAGAGAAAATCTGGATAAAACAATGTTTGTTGACATATATTCCTTTGTATAGAATTCATTTTTTTTTATTAATTTTATGAAGTACCTACTGATTGGTCATATGTAATGGTAGTTTCAAATAAAATAAAAAACTTGCTATTTTACTCTATCCTATTTTATTCGAAGAAAAATTCAATATCTAACAAAAAGTTCAAGAAAAATAACATTTGAATAATATACTTATAATTCTACTAAAGATCCAATTCGTCTTTTATTCTAAGTGACGTGTGTGTTTCTTCGTTTGGATTCTGTAACCAATTGTAAAACCATTCAATAGAGGTCGAAAGAAAATACTCTATTGGCTTGAATAAAAAAATATTTTTTTTTTCTTTTTATGAATAAGAGCGAAAAAAAATCGAATGATTCAAGGTGTTATTTTTTTGTCGTCATTTACTTTCTATTTCCAACAAGAAACGTACTATATATAAAAAATGAGTTATAAAAATTCGAATAATTTTTCATATGATAAATATGCTGAACATCAAGATCGAACAAGTTTAGGTAAATTACGTTCAAAATATTGGACAACAAAACAACTTGTTATTAAAAAACTTGGTCGTGAAGAAGATGAATTTATAATTGCATCGGATGCTGATGTTGATGCTAAACTTGAATTACTTTATACAATTAAACGATCATGTCATGATTTATTTCGTGTATGTTTATTTATTTATTTGATATTCTTAATCAAATCATCATGTTATTTAGATTATGGAACAGTATCAAAAAAATGTTCTTTTTCTTTCTCATGAAGAAACAGATATGGCTAGATTTTTAAAAGATTATGCACAAATGGATAAAACTCGTGCAGGTAAAATGATGGCAAGTGTATCAAAAGTACTTGCTTATACAGCACAACAACGTTTAACATTACGACAACCATTGTTACGTTTACATAATGAAATTGAAACATTTCGTCATCGAGCAGTAACAGATACATTAGCAACAGTAAAACGTATGGAAACAGCAAGAACAGAATATCGTGGAAGTATTTTATGGTTAAAAGATGCATCAGTACAACTTGATCCAGAAAAACAATTAGAAAAATTTCGTCGAGTACAAAGTCAAGTAAAAACAACAAAAACTGAATATGAACGATTAAAATCGGATGTTATACAAAAAATTGATTTACTTACAGCTAGTCGATGGTTAGTAAAAAAAGACAATGTTTGTGCTTTAATTACTATATCTTTTTTTTAGAAAGTTTGTCAAACGAAAAAATAACAGTGTTTCATTATCGGAATTTTCTGTTCTGAAAGGACAATTTAAAACGTCGGGAGAGTGTACATCTATTTTTGAAAGCATTACATAGTAGAAGAACTACAAACTTTCAGGAAGGCCACCCCGATGTTTGAAGGAGCACCACTCTCGTATTGGATAAAACACTAACAAAAAAAAAGATGCTAAATGTTTAAGACTGTTATGAAAACTTATAATGAGTCTTTATCATCTTGAGTTTTGCTTTTTTTACATTAGTTCAGATTTCATTAAAATATGTTTTTCGTATCTAAACAAATATACGATAATTTTTTAAATTAATAAAATAATTTTATTCCGATTAAACAAAAATTATTTGAACAAATTAAATTTGACAGTTATTTTTCATTATAATAGATTATCAGTCCCAATAGAAATATTCTTTTAATTCTTTTCCTTTATAACTTTCTATTACTAATCGAAATAAGAGAATAAAATACATTGACTTCTTCTAAGCTTTAAGACAAATATTCTAAAAGTCATAGTCTCATATCATTATCTTTTAATATTTTTATTTGTTCTTCATAGCAATATGTATTCACATGTATTAGCTGCTTATCAAAAAAATTTACTTAGCTTTTGGGCTAAAACATCAAAAATAATGTCAGCTGTTGCTGAATCATTTCAAGGTTATCAACATTATGAATTTACTGTTATTAAAGATCTTGCTGAACCAAGTCGATTATTAGCTGAAATGAATTCAAGTTCATTCATGGATAAAACAAAACAAGAAGTTAAAAAAGAAAAACAACTAACAAAAACAGATGATGATACACTTATTGATATTAATGAATCAATCGATAATTTAACAAAAGAAGAAACAATATCGACTGATGTTACTCAAAAGAGTAAGAAAATTTATTGAATAAAATTTAAATTCTTTTTTTTTAAATAAATATGTAGAAGAAACTATTGATCCAATTGAACCAATCAATGCATTAATTGATATATCAGATGTTCAACTTGATGATCAACTTCTTGAAATAGAAAAATTAACAACTATAGATCAAGCTGCAATAGCAGCAGCTAATACAAAAACAACACCAAGTACATCAACTAGTGGTGATAATCTTGTTGATTTACTTGATTCATCTACTGAACAAGAAAAATTTTTCTCTGATTTTCTTGCACCATTATCATCTGAAACCAATAATAATAATAATATCAATATGGATCTTTTTGGAATAAATGAAAGTAATAGTTTTGATGCTGACTGGACAGCAGCATTTGGCAATAATAATACATTAAATCAACAAAATTTTCAAACATCTACTATTCAAGATAATTCTAGTGGATCAAATAATAATTTTCTTCCATCATCTCTTCTTAGTGAATTATTATCATCAGCAAATAAAACCAATAAACCAGCAATAGCATCATCATCATCATCATCATCATCAACAACAAATTCAAAACCAAAACCACCACCATCAACAACAGGAAAATCTAATGATAAATCTAATTGGCTTAATTTATTTGCTGAACTTGATCCAATTCAAAATCCAGATGCTATCGGAAAAATTGCTGGTGATGAAGCTGATCGTAATTGTTAACTTTTTATTTTTTATTTAAGTGAAAATTTTTATCTGCAATATTTTATTGGTGTTGCCTGTTTTTTTTTTGTTTACTTCTCATTACGAATCTGCTAGTCACAAAGATCTATTCTTTCCATTTAACATTCCTGTAGGTACATTATATAAATCTGAACAGAATATTTCTCATCTTTTTTTTTTTCGAAGACAATGTGTATATTTTTGTTTCTTGTTTTTTTTTATGAATACAATTGTTGTTTTGGTAAAGAAAAGTATCGTTTATCTGCTTCTTATATCTATCACTTGTTTTTTTTTTCATTTAACCGTTTTTTTTCTTCTTTAACGTTAAAGAATATATTCATGTTAAAATTGATTTTTTTAATGTATATATGCAATCAACATACGTACAAGAAAAGAAAATATTTAGATCGAAATTATCGTTATAAATAGAAAAATATTATCATAGAAACAAAGGACGGAAAACAAATATTAGATTTCAAAAACAAAAATTTATTGTAGTCAATTTCGTGGATATATATGACAATTCTTTTTTCGGCAATCACATTTTGGTCTAAAATATAGAAAAATAAATAATAAGTTGATTGTTAAAATGATTTTGTTTGTCATTGAATTAAATCTTACCCACGAGCTTTGTTCTCAAATATTAATGGAGTAACACCATGATCTATTAATATAATATATAAATCAATGAAATACAGTAAAGAAGTATTTTCGATTTTCATTTATATTCTCATTCTTTGAAATCTTTGGAATTAGTCTTGTGAGAGAGAAAGTTTTTTGGATGTCAATATGCTTTTGACTTGGATCTCTATACATTGTATAAGCTTGGATCAGCTATAAGTATTCTGAAAAAAGTTCATGCATATATCTTATTTACGATAGTTTTGTAGTGAATGTCATGGTAACAGAAAAAATGATTTTCGAATTCCGACTTGAAACTTTGCATAGAAGAAAGTTTTAATGAGAATAGTTTATTGTGACAGTTACACATCTTTGCGTTCTTTCTATCTGACGATAGAGTTATAGTAAAGCCATGTTTTTCACATCATTTATATACACTTGCAGATTTCGATGTTCTTATTTCAGAAAAGCAGCAATGAAAAGATGTACAACTTCCACGATGAACTATTTTCATTGAGATCTTTCTCTGTGCAAAATTCGATGTCTAAATTCCAAATTTAGTTTTTCTGATGTTTCTAAGTGAGAATCACGACATGGTGATGAAACATATCGTAAAAATTCAATAACTCAGCAGCAAGAAGCTATGAACACAAGCTCTTTTCAAAGTATTCATAGCTCATTTGAACTTATATGATGCAGTTAATTTCAACTCAAAAGCGAATTGATATCTGGGAACGTTTTCTAGTTCATTGACAAAATCATAGGAAATTGTACTTTCATCAGTTTATTGATTCTGAGCGAATTCTTTCATGTATGAGATAACATTCTTAAAGTTAGAACTGGAACCGTGAGAAAAGAAGTTACTGAGATAAGATCGAAAAAACTTGGTTTTATACATTGCTACTACTAACTGAACGTTCGAGTATGTTAAACTTCTTTTTCTCATAATGACTATCATATTTACTGACAAAAGTGATCGTTTGAATTCAATAAATACGAAATTCATAAGAATCTTCTAAAATAATTCTTCTAATATTAGAATATCTCAATTTGTTGTATCGATTAGAAACTAATGATTTGATAAATGTTATATAGAAAAAAACATTACAAAAATCTATTTAGAATTGGTACAAATCAGTTGCATACATAGTTCAAATTAGATCCATACTAATAAATTCCTTCTTACAAGTCTAATCATAAAAAACGAAATAAGCGAAATAAACAACGCTTTTATTTTTCTCTTAATTCAATATTGTTCTTTCAACAAATCATTTTCTTACTTTTATGACAAACAGCTGCACAAGATCTACAAATCCCTAAATAAAAAAACAAGCTTTTGTTAAAAAATATTTTTAAAATCTATATTCATACATCTTATTGGTTGTCCATTTCTTAAACATTGTTTACATTCAAAATAATCAACTAGATGTTCTTGGTGTGGATTTTCATTATAAACTTGTATAAAACATTGTTTTGGTACTTCACTATCTAATATAACATCACCATGAATAATTACAAGTGTTCCTCGTAACTATTTAAATAATTTTTCATTAAAAAAAAAAGAAAACAAATAACTCACTATTTTATGTTCTAAGATAGGTCGACAATTACGTGATACAGTTAATATACTATTATCATTATCATCATCATCTGTGTCCATTTTTTGAAGTCGTCTTATTACTGATTGTTCAGATAGATCCTCAAATGGACTGAATATATCAAATAAATTTAATTAAAATAAATCTATTTTTTCATACTTAATACAAGTGAAGAGTATTGTATCACCCAATTTTAATATTTTATCATTACGTAATTGTACAAGTTCATCTAATATTGGTAATAATATTTCCATTCTAAATAAAAAAAAATTGTTAGTATAATCCCTGTGGGATTAAAATATGAAATATGATGTAGTTGCTATTGCTAATCGCAAGGACAGTGTTTTACTCTTTCTATTTTGAGACATACTTCTCTACCATCATTTCACCTAATCCTTCAGAAATGTAATGAGGAAGCAATTCATATATTATAATGAGTCTTTATTGAAATACGGCCTGTGAAGGTCTTTAATTAGCATCTGTTACGATCTATGATGGTCTCGGATTAGATTTAATGTAAAAAAAATCGAAATTCCTAAAAAAAAAACAAGGTTACGACACAAAAAAAACTCAATTCTTGAGCAGTTTGCAGCACCTGATATCAATGTGGTAATCAACCAACATGTGTTTGTACTTAATATTTTATTTAAAAGATCCATAGCAATGAAGTAACAAGGTTAATGTAGAAAGATCGTTCGTGTATTCGAGTGTGAGTTTGGATAGTCTCTCCACTTACTCTTATCCACATCGACACCTTCACGAGTTTATGAACGAATAATGAAAGAAAAATTCTCAATTGGTAGAAATGTTCACATGAAACTAACTAAGTGGTAATCGAATGAGAGCATATCTTTCGAGATTTGATTTTTAAAATTTTAATTATTCGAAATTCTATTTTATTCGATACTTCAGAGTTCGAAGTTTTTTTCTCTCGGGATTTCTTTTGTTCGAAATTTTATCTTCTGAGATTTTTACAGTAATTCTCTGATTAGTGTCTGTAAGAAGAGGTCCAAATTTTTATCTCTATAGTTCAACATTCCTCTTTGATCGTATTTTCATAAAAAATGTAAAGTTCTATTCAATTTTTATCGTATCCCCACAAATCTATTTACCGATCTTCAGGACGCATTAATTTTATTGGAAATTGTTTATCTTTATTCATATATAAATGATCTTCTTTCCACAATGTAACTCGAACCTGTGTTGAAACAGCACCAAAGTTTGATACATGTTCTGCAAGATGACTAAAACAAGAAGAAAAATATGTTATTATTATTATTATTATTATTATTATTATTAATTTTTGTAATAGTTGACTTTTTATATGCTTGAATAAAAAGTATTTGAACATTACGGATTTCTTCATCAAGTGCATTTATTTCTCGACGAAATTGATCAGTTTTTTCATCAAGTTGTTTTTTATATTCTATAGAAAAATAAATTATAAAATGAAAATAAAATTTCTTTAATCTTACCTTCTTTTGATAATTTTTTTTCTTGAAGTTCAACTATAGCTCGATTATATGCTGATTCAATATCAGCTTTTTTACGTTTATATCGACTTCGCATATCATTTTCACTTGTTAAATGATTTGCCAATGAAGTTACAAGTGTATCTAATATATATATCAAAATACAAAATATTCAAGCGAACAAATAAAAAATGAAAATACCACGAAAAAGTTCTTCAAGAATTCCTCGTACAGAATTATCACCGATTTGCGTGACAACTAGAATGAAAAGCTTATTGATTATAAAAAAAAAATGTTAAAATAATGTACTTTGATTAGCAAATGATTTTGCTTTTTCTCCTTCAGCATCTTGAATGGCCTTGTCAATAGTTTCTGAATAAATAAATTATGATTATTTAATAAAGAAAAAAAACACAACGAGTAAATATCTCAACCAAGTAATGTATTGTATTGAGCATCACGTTGAATGTTATCTTGTTGTAAATCTTTATTACACAATGGACATCGATGATTTGTGTTAATAGATTCTAATATAGAAAAATAAAAGTCAAATTTAATTTTCATTGATTTTTTTTTGTCTAATTTACCTTTAATACACTCTTCACAAAAACGATGAAAACATGTTGTCACCCAAACATCTTTCATTATATTTAGACATATTGGGCAATTAAATTGTTCTAGTAATGGTTCTGGCTAGAAAAATTAATTGATAATAATTCTTAGATTTTTAATTAAAACATACTGAAATCAAACAATTCATTGACATAGACGTTGCCATTATGGATTTTTATATCTTAAATCAAAGATTCATGAAGATTCAGAGAATTCTTATTATCACAAAAACAACAGAATAAATAAGATGAATGCACAAAAATACTCTCTTTCTTCCTCTCTTTTTCCATCAAACCGTAAGTCATCGTTGTGCAATCAAATTACATGAAAAAATACTCTTTCCAATAATAACATCAACTCAATTCAGAGGGCAGTAGTTCACTAAGAAAAATAAAGATCCTTAGTTTTATATTTTTTTTTCATTTATTCATATACAAGAAATACAAAAGACAAACTCAAATAATTCATAATTTTAATATTTTCTATTTGAATGGTAATAACAAAATCGATGTCAAGATGTAATATAACGATTTTTTTTGTTAGATCAATGGAATTTTCTATGTAGATAAAATATATATCTAATATGTAATTTAATAAATTTTACTTTATGATTTTCTCAGTAATTATAACGATAATTTGTTCTGAAGAAATTAAAAGCAATAGGATACTAAATTATATGCACACGAGAAAAAATTTTCGCGTTTTGCTTTTTTCTATTAATTGAAAAGTAACAATTGTTGAAGAAATACATCATTTTATTTTCTTTTTTCTTTCTGAAAAGAATGGAAGAAAAACATCCGGAATATGTATAAAGATTTGCTCGTCAAATACATTATTATTATTATGTGAATGCAAAAACTTCGATCGATTGATTTATTCTATCATCGACAAACAAAAATTAAATAAGATCATATTATATTTATATTTTCATTTATAAAAAGATAAACAGAAAAAAAAACATTTATCAAGTAAAACTTTATTTTCTTTTTCTTCAACATAGAATATTTTTATAAGCTTCAAAATCATATATTACTATTGCATATGTCAAGAAAAAATATCACAACTATACATGAATACTACAAAATCAAAATTTTAATTATCTGTATGTGGAGATTTAATCATATTCATTGTACGCTTCGCTGAAGGTTGATCTAAAACAAAAAAAAAAAATTAAATAAATATTTTTACATAATGAAATAAGTGTGTCATTTCGGTCGAGTCATTCATTAGCAACATGATTTCGCAAAGCAAACACAAGTATACTTCGAGATGATGAACTTTCCTAGAGTTGATTTTTATACGTTACATGTGTGTTAAGTTACTTTAGATATTCTGAAAAAAATCAGCAATAGAGACCTTTGTTCAGTAAAAAAAAAGAGCATCAACTTTTACTTGACGCATTTTAGTTTTCAACAAAAAAAAACAATTTTGAATTGAAACAGCATTTTTGAAAATTAAATGTAGACAACTTCTAAGGTCAAAAAAATCGATTTACTTTTCATTAGCAATGTGACGGCGTACGAAAAAATATTCTTATAACTGAATGAGAAATTGAAACCAATTTCAAACGGTACAAATCTTTAGAATTTCTAGAAAACTGGTATTTTTATGAGTTCAATTTTGCTAAAAAATTCACCATCGATGCGGTTGGTACCGTAGAGTCTATTCTGGAGTTTTCATTTTTTTTTTCTAATACGGTTAAAGAGATGTTTGCTAATTACTTTTCGAATTAATAGTTAG
This sequence comes from Rotaria sordida, assembly GCA_905250125.1. Taxonomy (NCBI): domain Eukaryota; kingdom Metazoa; phylum Rotifera; class Eurotatoria; order Philodinida; family Philodinidae; genus Rotaria; species Rotaria sordida. The sequence goes on from CAJNOL010000725.1 coordinate 28,198, forward strand.
CGAAAAGAGCGAACATTTTTCCATATATCTATGCTAAAAGAACTTACTCAGAAAAATAACTCTTGTAAAGAATCAAGATCAAATGAAAAGTGGAGATGACCTCATCTCCATCTAACGATAGCATACATACAAATATTCAAGCCGTTGTAACATCATATTTTGTCCATATATAGATCTTAATAACATCTGAAGGTTGTGACGCATACTCCTAGACCTTTATCTTCGACATGTCGAATTTTCTCCTGAAACATTGCTGACATCAAACATCTGCATTAGGCTTGGTTATGTAAAAAGTTTCAAATTTTTTTTTAGACGTAATATTAAATGTTTTGAAATGTGCATAAAATCTTCCTCATGTAAACATCATCGGAACCGAGCCAAAATTACTCACTTTACGAGATTTTTAGTTTCTTGTGTTCAACTTATAAATGTTCAATTGCAATCGTTTGTTGGCTGCACAAGATACTCTTTGTCTTTTTTCCAATAATTAATTAATTCAACTTTTTAAATTAGAGGCAAAACAACATGTGTTGACACGATTTAATGTTACTTGCTATTAACACAAAGATGACGAGCTGCTCCTTTTCACTGTTCCATGATTGTTTATCAAGGCGTTGTTATTGTTTATGGGACTATAAATAAGCGCTTACTCCCAAGTGTAAGAAAGTCCTTACATAGAGAGGTTTTACTGCATATTTCAAAACATTTCTATCTCGTAAAGATTACTCTTACAAATACTAAAATGATGTATATAGATATAATGGAGAATTCGAAAACAAAATTTTATTGAATTCTATGGAAGAAAATTGTTGCAGCAAAATCGTTATCTTGGCGATAACAACCTGAGAGTACGAATTCTTTTCAGCTTTTTCATATTTCATCGCGATCAACTTATTACCAAAGGATAACATAAAGACACCTTGAACATCTAAACTTATTTTCTTGTATGTGCATTACGATGAAATCAAATTTTCCTCACACTCTTCATACTGGCGATAGTAGTGAAAGAATATTTGTTTTTTTTCTTTTACCTTCTTCGCCTGGTAGATCATCAACTGATCGTTTTGAAGCTGTTCGCCTAGAAAATAATTAATAATTAGATAAGATCAATAATATTCATTGAAATACGAACGACGCCGATGTTATCATATCTTCTTCATTAAACATTATTTCATTAAGTACATCTTCACCATTGCAATATCGTCTATATAAATCACGTTGTTTCACAGCAGATTCTATTTTAAATTAATTTTAATTAATAAAAACAAAAAATTATTAATCATACGTATATACCTGGTGTAATATCATGCATTAAGTGTAATAATAAATCAATTCTTTCCATCGATGGACTATCCGATGTATTAATGAGCCGTTGAAGAACAGCTGTACAAAAAAAAAACAACAAGAAATATTTCAATATGAATTTAATTGAAATGTTTAATTCTTTACCAAAGACATGATTAATATAATATTCGATAATAATTGTTTTATAAAGAAATAATAATTCATGTTCAATAGTTGATCGCATTTTTGGTCTAACATAAGAAACATCCTTGATTAATAAAAATAATAAATTTGATGATATTTTTTTTTTTCAATATATAAAAAGAAAACTAACAAGATAATGCTAAAAAATAAAATATAATCAAAATAAAATTTTATATATAAATATTTCTTACAAAAAGTGGAACAATAACTTGAATAGCTCGATGATATTGATGAAGAAAATCAATAAATTGAAGAATAAAAATGTTCATATGAGTATTTGAACAATTATCAATTATTTTTTTTATCTAATAATTTCAATAATTTCTAATTAATAAAATAATTTTGAAATCTTACATTTTCATCTAATTGTATTTTCAAATTATAACAATGTTCTGTAATAAGATTTTTTAAATCATTATATAATCGTTCTTTATAACCTTTACATGTACTTTTATATACTTTGCTAGAATATTTAAAATAGAAATATCACACTTGGATAAATTTTTCTCCTCATCCTCCCTCTTTCAATTTGTATACCAATAAATAGCTTGATATGATGTTGGTTTAAAATTTTCAATCGAATTTTGAAGAAATTGTTTAAGAATTTCATTTATTGGTATCCAAGCTTCAGTCAAATATTCTGTTTCAGTATATTTATTAAATACTATGAAAGGTTAATGAGAAAATTATTTAACAAAAAACAAAACAAAAAAAAGTTACATACAACATTGAAGAAAACTATAGCCTTCAGTCATAATAGATTTGATTTGTTAATTGAATAAAAATTATAAGAAAATATCTATAAAAATGATAACAGTAAAGAAGTAACAAAAAATATATATATATATATATATAAGGCAATAGCTTTTCTTCCGCTAGTATAAATTCTAAATAAAATTATTCACCAATCATTGATTAAATATATCCATTTAATCAATCATATATCATACTTAAGATAAACAACTATTTCAGTTTCTTCATTTATTTACATGAGTATATTTTTTGTTTCAATTTAAAAAATGATACAATGAACTAGAGGGCGCTATACACCTTACTTTACGGAGCTTTTATCTATTAAATTTGTATCGTCTGAGTATTTTTTTTTTACATAAAGTCTGTTGTCACATTTTTATTTTAAATGACATTTCAATACATTTATAGTTTCTTCGCAATTACAACACTTATCGATTGATTCACACACACGTAGACACAACACTTCATGTGAGTGAAGTAAAAACAAAAAGGTCACGCAACATTACAAGAATCATTGAATCAAATTGGACAAATAGTAGTTACATAAAGATATTCAAAAAAAATTGTATGTTACACTCAATGTAATTAAGAATCATATCTTCAAATAATATTATGCATTAGTATTAAAAAGTGTTGCTCTGTAAGACTGCAGATTTCTCTACTGTTCACTTATCTTCATCATCGTACAACATCTGTATTGATTAGATTTCAATAGTTACCTCTTGGTAAAGTTTTAATAAGCAACTTTTTGTATCATTCAGCAACAATCCGGAACAGTAATTGTCTTTACACATACATACTGCGTTATAGTAAGAGAAGTGAATAATATAGGATATACAAGAATGGCAGTAATGTTTTGCATTACATTGTGTAAGTAATTGCCTATTACATTAATTTCTAGAGGTATATGATTAATTGATGTTTGAATACTAAATATTGCAATGATGAAATAGAGCGAATTGATGTAAACAATGATCTGAAAGAGCAACATCTTTCAAAACTGTAAATGAAAACAATTATAGTATGTTTGATTGCATTTAACATGAACAATTCGAAAGAGCATGTGTGATTACAGATTCTAAAATGTAATGGAAAAAGAGAATTTCGAGAATTCTAAACTATATATTCTGTTGTATTGTTAAATACAGTTGTCCATGAAAAATAGACATTTTCACTAATCATGTTGTCTTAAATACTTCGGAACGAATTAAATAATGTTAAAAATTTACTCATGTTACATTGATACATTCCGACTTAAACAGATCGAATATGTCTATCCAGTCAGAAATATGAAATTGACACATTAAAATAACTCTTACTTTTCTGCTATTTAACTCATTCTACATAGCCAATAATGTTTGGAAAATTGTGTTTTAACAGTGCCTCTTTTGCCATACTTCAATCCCGCTATAACAGTTTTAATGTGTTATAAATGTCAGGAGTTTACTGTGTTGATAGGGACAACGTATTAAAACTACTGAAGAATAGCTACAACCCAAATACGTTAGTATTAAAAGAAATAGTAAAATGCAGTGACTACTAATAAATAATAGGCTACAACACGTAACATCGATTCATATAGATAATCAGAAACTAAGAATTATAGAATAGTAGTATAGTTTCATTCCCTTCCGAAGAATAGATTCATTGCTATGTTGACTTTAGAAAGCTTTCCTGAATTTTTTTCTTGTACCCACACCCTAGGGTAATTCTGCATATCTTTACTTTTCAATTTTCTGTGTCATACGTTTACCATAATCTGAATAAACCATATTCGTAGATTCTATTCTAGTAGCCATACGTGAGTGTACAAGAATAAGCTGTGAACATATATATCGATTAGGCGTAATGTCGACAAGTTGAATCATATGTATATGTAGTCAGTCAACTGCTATCATCTGTTGTTCTGTTTTTTCAGAAGTTAATACTATTACAATCATACAGTCATTACGGCATTCATTGAAACTTCTCCTGTGTATTGGATTTGAATGAAGATAAGCACAACGTGCTTTGATATCGCCAATCTCACTATACTTTTTGGAATATTCAATAGACATTACTTTTGCCAAATTTCACAAACAGTTTACACTATGCACTAAAACAAATAGATTCTCTGCACTGTCTACCAGATTCTGCAAACAGTTCACACTATATACAAAGTCGGTACGCAATCTGCACAGTCTAATGGATTTGCCAGAAACCTATGTGCAGCAGAAACTTCCACAGACACTTCGAAAAAGTGGGGTACATCGGCTTACCATTCTCAACATCTGTTTGATCGTTATACATAAATGTGTCAAAGAAAAGATTGACATAGTGGAATGTTTTCAGAATGGAAAAAATATTATGTGTTGCTAGTGAATTACAGTAATTGCTTATTATATTTTCTTCAACAGATAAATAATCAATTATGATCAAAACAAATGCTCCAAAAAAGAAATATTGTAGACTAATCAAAACATTTGTTTACTAGGTTAACATTTTACAACAGTACAAATTAAAATATATATGAAAACATATGCGTACAATGCTTTTAATTCAATAGAATTTTTACCTAGTAAAGCCAAATATTTAAGACCTACATATTTCACGTCATAAGTTTAGCAGGTGTGCGTGGTGTAACTTTATGAAATGATTATGATGCGAATGTAAATTTAAAACGTTGTAATCAAAAGTTGTCGGAAAAAAAGTAACATATTTTAATGACCGAATGTTAGACATACTCTTTTAGTTTATACGAGTTGTTTCAAAAGTCCGAACGAAATAAAAACGTGAATAGCTGCTCAGAAATTCAAGGGATTTAAATGTTATTTTTTTACAGTTTGATCAGATATTTATTAAAATTTTCAGATAAAATATCTGCACATAAAGAAGTCAGAATTAAAATAGTTTTACTCATTATCAAATTTGAATAGGCCAATATTGTTCAAGGGTAACTATAAACTGCATTTGGAAAAAAAACATGCTAACTAAACATCGCATGAGCAACATATTTTAACAATTTTGTGAAACTAGTGCTGTCAAAAATCGATAACCATAGAGTAATTACTGAAGAATCATGTTTGTTTTTCGTTCAGACTTTTGGAATACTCTTTAGAAGGTCGTCATAGCTTTGCTATGTCTTTGTAGAAAAAAAACAGGTTAGTATAATGAGAACCAGTGTTATTTTGTCGATAGAACGATACATATGTATTCGTCTTTTTTGAATTTTCATATGTCAAAAGATAATTGATGAAAACAATAAAAATATTCAAATTGAAAAATTTAGTTCATTATTATTCTTAGTTTGATTTTCAAAATTATCATTTAACCAATTGTTGGAACAATTGTAACAATGCCTTCATCATTAACAAAAACACGAACACGATCCGTACGATAATCTAATGTAACCGGTGATCCTTCTTTGACTATCATAACATTTGTAAAGCCTAGTTTAATCTTTGAAATAAATTTATCGATATATTTTAATAATATTACCTGTTTCTTTTTTGATTATATTCACTGCTTCTTGACCATTTTTACCGATTAATTCAGGCCATTGATTTTTGTTTAATATAGGATTTGTTTCTGTATATATACAAAATTTTTTAGTAAATTCTTATTAACAATTTCTTTACTTACGTTTAACACTTTTAACAGGTATATCAATGAGTTTAGTACGACTAGAACCTACCGGTGTTACTCTAATATATACATCATTGATATATAACAATTCGTTCTTGTTATCTTTAATAGTCACACTAAGTGAATATGTATGTCCTTCTAAAATTTGTGAAGGTGAATATTTAATAGCAAATGATATTGGAAATTGAACTGCTTTGCTAATTGATCTTGCAATAACTATTGCTGAAGCATCAGCAAGTGATGTATCTTGTAATTCAACAGTTAATTTAGCATCAGATTCAGTCGGGATTTGGAAATTAGGAAGAAATGTAATACGGCCATGCATAATAAGAGATTGTTCAGGTTTCGCAGTGGATGTTGCATCTTATAAATTGATATAGATGGAATTAAAAATAAAAATTTTATTATTTATATGCATACCACAAGAAACAAGAACATATATTAAATTGATGATAAAAACAAATATATTTAATGTATTCATCATTCAATCTAAAAATTAAATCATTTGAAAATGATTCTTTTAATAGACTAAACTATTTATTTCACTTAAATAAAGATGTAATTTTATAGCAAAAAGAAAAACTAATAATTCTTTGATGTAGCCAAACGGAGGCATTAGAATAATATTACGATAAAAAATTGAAATACCCTTCACTTCGATTCGTTTGGATAGACTGATTTTTTTTGTTAGTGGTAGAAGCTTATCTGAAGCTTTTTTTTTCATACAGATAACAGAAACAAATACAACTGTCAAGTTATATTTTTTGTCTCACCAAAAATATTTTACCTATTGTCAAGTAAGAAAAACACATATGAAACATTTCATAGATAATTTACAGTTGTCATCAAAAAATAAAAATAATAATAATAATAAGTCAAAACAGACAATATTGATGCACACATACAGTAAGTTTTCAAAACTAATAGTATTCTGTTTAAATACTGGAATTCGTGCTTCATAAGTAACGCGTATTATTACAGTTCATTGGACGTCAACTTCCTTGCAAAAACCAGTACTATCATATTTGAAAATTCGAAATTTTGTAACCATTGACTATTAAACTTACTGGTTTCGAAAATTTGCTCTATGTACATCAATATAGTATCATTCGTAAAATTTGTTTTGATTTCTTCTTCTTATTCTCTTAGGTGACAACTGAAAATTATCTATGAAATGCTACGCATGTGTTTTTGCGTACTTGGTAAAAGATAAAATTATTTTCATGATGCCAACAATAATAATTGATAGTAGTATTGACTTACCTCATCCGTACGAAAAAAAAATGAATAAGCTTCTGCCACTAACTAAAAAATATCACCCCATTTGATTGAACCGATACGGAGATATTTCATTTTTTTAATCGTTGTACTATTTATGATTTACTCTGTATATATGATAGATGATTCGTCGTGAGTTTACCATTTCTCAGTATTTATATCAGTTATCTTGATTTTCGTAGAACCGTATGATCATAGTTCGTGCTGAGTAAAAAAAAATAATCATTTGTGAAGATACAAGACATAAAGATAACGATGTGTCGTTGTATATTTAGTGTCTTTTTTGCAATTGAAAGACGTGATAGATCATTTATATAGAGATAAAGATGCGTATGTGTGTATGTTCTTTTCTTGTATATTATTAGAAGTAAAATATCATCATTAAGTTTTATTGTTTAGAACACGTTTGTGACATCTCTTATGAAAGCAAGATGAAAAACTGTTTCTTGTTATTGAAATAAAATTTGATTTTTTTCTCTATCAAAATTGATATATCTTGACCACTTTTGAAATACTTTGCAATTTCAAATAATATTATTGAATGGTATAATGATTACGTTTCTATTGTTTCTATAATTTGATCTTATCAACGATTAGTCTTGCTATTTGAACAAAGTGATCTAAACATTTGCAACATGAGATGATAAATAAACTATAAACAAAAAGTCAACGTTGTATGTGAATGTACTAGGCGAGTCAAAATGATTGCAGCATCACGTATTTTCCTCATATCTCGACATAAAAGAATCATAACAGCTAAAAATTTATCTTAAAAGATGTGCCGTTGAATTCCCAATGCAGTAAGAATTTGGAAATCCTATTACCCAGTTGTGATAATTTTTTAATAAGATGAAAACCGAAAGTTCGTATGATGGTGCAATATTCTACTATTTCGAGAATAATAAAAATCTTTTTTTTTTCGCTACATTGTAATGGAAAATCACATTATTATGCAAGTCTTCTGAAATAAAGAATATTTTTACTTTCAACTCACACAGAATTCAACAGTACATCTGTCGAAAAAAACTGGAATGATTTATCATTTATCTATAGGGATATACACATAAAATTAAATAATGTTGAGGACATTTTTTTACTCCATTATTGAAGAAAATTACATCATCCGGCGTTAAACATTATAGGAAATGATCAGAACCAATGGTTCTTCCACAGGATGCACACACTGTATCCACTAATTGCTTTGATCATACACTAATTGGCTTAATCTCATAATGCTCAACATTGCATGTAGGTGAGGATCGATGTGTGTATCCTGTAGAAGTACCAACTAATGAATAGAATTTTTCAGTTAGATGATTATCGAGCATTCAAAATGCGTCATGGAAGTCTTCACTTTTATTCTTATAAAAATGCATCACAACAAGGAAATAGGATTTCGAATATCTATTTTTGAAAGTTCAAGGGCGCATCTTTTGACACAAAAAACAAACACTCAAACTTTTGTGATTTATTTGTGTAGATTTATTAGTTAAATACGTGATGTTGCAATCATTTTGACTTATTTGGTAGGTATACATTCTGTTCAATTATACATAGATGCGATTATCAATGCTTATTTTATTTCATGCATTATTATTTCTTCTTTTCTGTATGCCATTGATAAAAAAAAATAATATTTCTATCTCAAAACATGTCTCGTGCATTGTCACATTCTTAGTGATTCATGAATCATCTATGAGCTTCAATACTGTCTTTCTCTTTTGCTGTTCTCTCGTTTGAATTTGTACTTTCTGATCCATTATTTTTCTCTCGCATTCACATTGTAATTTGACCTTATAAATATTTTGAATATGCCCTAATCAACATTTTATTGACCTTTCTATGAATAAGTGATCATTTTACTATAATAAACATTTGTTAGAGTGCATATATTAAAAATATAATCGACTGTGCGTTTATTAGATATTTTCAAATAGAGCAACATTATATTTTCATTATTTTACTTGCATAGCCTCAAAAAGAAACCATAATATCTATACTAGTGTACAATAAATTATCATTAATTTGCTGTTAGAAGCGAGCCTACTTTTCTGATTTCATTAGGAAATCAATAAGACCATAGCGAAATAAATTTATGAAAGTAGTCAATAGTTTTTCATAAACATAAAATTTAATCTATTTACAGCAAAACACAACTGAAATTATACATTTGTAGATGTTGTTTGACCTATTACTAATACAATTCAAAAATTTTCATTGAATAGAACGTTTCAAACTTTCTTCTGACATCCATGAAGAAATATGATTGTAAAAAACTATTATAGAAAACGCATTATTTTGACTATTATGAATGGCAGAATTGATAATTAATTTTCGATTCCTCAAGGAATTTTCACAATTTTATTGTTGATTCCTCGACAACTTAGAAATTCCTATTTGTCAGTTTTTGAATATAAAGTAGATATTATCATTCAAATGGTCAATAGTTTTTCCTCGATCAACCTCGGAATTTCTCTAGTAAGTACTTTGATTCATTATCTCAATGTATATTTCAAATCTAACTTGATCGATTATTTATTAAAATAGATGTGATAAGCAATTCATCAACTGATTAAAAGTGAATGACATTTTCCCATTCTTATATATTTGATTCATCTGTACTCATACTTTAACACAGGATGTGTGTATAGATACAAAGAATATGATGAGTTATTAGTTCAAAGAAATAAATTATTCATTGCAACTTTATTCAAAGGTACTCAATCAAGTGTAAGAAACTTACATGTTGTAATGACGAAAAAGAAAAACGAGTAGAGACTGGAGTAATATACAAATTATCGGAATAATATGTTTAAGCAAAAGCAACGAGATGAATATAATACAAACTCATCAACAATTGAGATTATTTATTAGTCTACAACGAACTAAAAGAATAATATTGTCATCACTCTCGATACAGATGTTTATTGAATTATTTAATCACTTTAGTCGTGTCTATATCATTATGAGTACATCCTCCTATAGTATTCATATAACAGAAGAGAAAAAAAGGCATACATCATCAAAATCAATACTACAAGGAAGAGGTCATACAAAGAAGAGAAGGCAGAGTAAGTGAAGTGTAACGGTCAGTTTTTGTTATATAGTCTATATCTAGTTACACGAACATATTTTCAATTATTAAACGAAATAATTATGGTTTTAGATGTGCTTATACTTCCTGTGAATAATCCGTCGATATATTTATTAAAGCTGAAAAACTTTCTAGTGTAAGTATTAAGTTTAGGATATTCTGTTGCCTAGTTTTCAGTAGCTCAATACATTTGGGTAGCTAATTAACACTTAAATATGTAATACTTTTGAATACTGCTTAGTTAGAGAAAACATATTCAATACAAGTCTTCAGATATATACCTATTCATGTACGAAGATGATTTTCAGTAAGATACCCAACCAACTATCTGTGACGCAATGATACTGAAGTGCTTTTTTGAGATGTCCTGTTAGAATTATCTCACTAAATGTTTACTTAAAAATTCAGTACTTCCGAATGTTTAGTTTAGTGCTTTTCGATAATGCACAGTAATGAAATAAGAAACAGATAATTGGAGTATTGTTTGATTTTCTTGACAGATCATAAAATGACTGAATCAAATATAAAGCAATCAATTTGTTTATTTAGTTACTTGTTTTCTTACGAAAAGAACGATGTAAACAAACTTGAAAATATCTATTGTATTAATTTTTAACCATCGTTTTACGCCATCTTCTGAATACTATCTTTATCATCGAACTAAATCTAACTTAAACTATTCGTTTTTTTGGAAAGAAAATGAATGGTAACATCTGTCGCATTTGATTCTTATTATTAATTTCATTTATTTAAACTATAAAAAGAAAACTAAAAAATTAGATATATCACTTGTCCATATAGATATATATATTCATATTTATTCTCTATTCATTTGTTAATGATGCATCAATCAGAATACTAAACCGTAGATTCATTTTTTTAGTACATATCTTATTCATTCAATTTTCTATTGGCCTTGATATATGCAAACTATTATTATTATGATGATGACATATTGATATGATTAATATTTTACGTAAATCGATTATTTATTCAATTATATATATATAATTAATATGATAATTTTAACATTTTAGGTTCATTTTTATTTGATAAAACTTCGACAACAATATCGGAAGTTGAATTAGAACGTATGTATTAAGAAAATTTTTTATTTTATTTTCGAATAAAATTTTGATAAAAAATTTTTAATATCCGAAAAAAAAAGAGAATTTTGATATTTTAAAGATATATATTATGTTCTATCTATTATTTATTCTTCCAGAATTGAATCAGCATGATATACCTGATCTTCATAATTCTTGCGAATCATTTTATTCATGTCATTCCGTTATGGGTATTCTACTGAATAAAATCCTTTTTTTTTCCTTTTTAATCATGCTTCATTTATTAATTAACTATGGATTCGCTCGTTTACTATCACGACTACCGGACGGTTCTTGCTTCTTTTTTTTTTTATTTATTATTCCAAAAGAGGAATTATAGAAAAAAAGATTTTGTTTTTGTTTGCTTTAAGACGTGCCTCAAGAAAATAAAACATTTCCAACAGAAGAACAAATAAGACCAGCTGATTCATTATTGAATAGAAATTACAATATGAATGGTAAGATTTCTTTTTAAAAAAAAAAAAACTATTTGTAGTGAATTTGATGAGTCCTTCACATTTGGTTAAACAAATGATTTATTGCTTTATGATTAGAAATAAAAGATGAAAGTTTTTTTTTTTCGATTATTTATCAAACAGTTAGTAGAATAATTTTTTGTTTTTACGCATCTGTTTATATATCGAACTATTGATAAAGATAATAGTACGAAACAAGGATCAAATGTAAAATGCTGAAGAATGCAGAAAAAAAAATGTGAAGAGCCACTTATTATCGCTCATAGTTAGGATTGAGAAATATGAAGAGAAAATACTCAAGAAAAGAATAGATTGATGGAATGATTATTATTTGTTTTCATGGGTCTGTTTTTACATTAGCATGATGCTGTTTTGTTGTTCTTATTCATCATTATTATTTGTCTGATAGAATATCATTTCGCAGTTACTGATACATCCGTTCTTTTACATTTTTTTTTCAATAAAACATTCGAAATACAAAAATAATGAGGAATCCAACATAATCTATTATGTCATAAAATATTTTTCTTTCCCAAGAGACTAATATACAAGTTTTTCAATAGAATAACTAATCAATGACTATAAATAAGTTTATTCAATTTATTTTTTGAATAAGACTATAGTATTTTCTAATTGTTAGAATAAAAATAACTTCGATCAATATAATTTTGTAGGTGAACGACGAAAAATGAATGCAAATAACGATGATCATCATCATCATCATCATCATGAAGTTGTTATCAATTCTGTAAGTATATATATATATATATATAGATGTTTTCTTTCTATTTGATTAATATTTGATCGAATGATAGTCTTTGTCAAAAATGATACATTTATTTCTGATTGATCCTATTCAAAAAATTTCACGATATACTGTTAAAATTTATAGATTTTTTTTCCGCATGACCAAGATTTTATTAATTCTTATTGTCTTTTTTTTTATTATTTTTCTTTTTTAATTAGGATCATAATCATAGTAAAGCAAGTATAATGCAAATTGATCGATCAAAATATATATATCATGATGGTGAATTTCTTCCCATCGATTATATTCTTGTATATACACGTTATCATTCAAGTCATTTTCGACGAAGTCATAAATTTAGACGTCAACATGATCAATATAGACAATATTTTCAAGATCGTCTTAGAAGATTAGGTTTTATTGTTGTTGAAGAACGATTAACTGATGAAGTAAATTAAGAAAAAAAAAAACTTTCTTTTTTTTTCCTTCTTTAAAAAAATTTCTATTAGGAAAATGACCTTCTTAATTTACGTCAAGCTGAAACATCACCTGATGTTCATGATAATAATAATAATAATAATGATGAAAGTAATCATGTATGGGTTCGTGGTTTTTCAACATTACAACGACATGTATCAATACGTTTACAAAATATTAGTTCACATTTAAAAAAAGATACAAACGAAAATAATAATAATAATAATACAAATGGAACACAAATTGATAAGATTGATGAAGAAGAAACTGTACAATTAAATAATGCAATAGATAATATTAGATATGAAAATGAATCAAAAGTATGTTAATTATTAAATTCTTATATTCATTTCAGAGTTAAATGACTGTTGACATTTTTTTTGCATAGTTTTAAAACACAAAAAGAGGAAGATAATTCGGATTTTAGTACGAAGTATAGTCGACATTACTTTATTGTTTTATAAAGTTAATGAAAAATTTCAGAGCATTTTTCCTTCTTGAATACATCATATATGTCACACTTGAAAATGGAACTCAATTAAACAAAAATTGAACTTCAAATATCAATTTTCAAGTTTCTAATGCACATAGTCAGTCCCTTGATGCGGTTGTCATGCAAAAATGCACGTACCAGATCTCTCTCGATGAGGGTGCCGCGGAAATAAAGGCAACTGAAATTTGAATACATCATATGTTTTGAAGATGATGTTAATTCACTTTGGAAACAATATGCTTCCTCAATTATAATATAATGAACAGATAATCTAACTTGATTTATAAGAAAATTTGCTTAAAACCATAGAATATTTTGCTATAAACTTGCGTTCGAATCTCAGTAAATTCTTTTCTCATAGTCTCGATCCACACATATTGAACCTTGACTCCTATAGAGTTAGTCTGAATCAATATAAAAAGATATACGTGATAGAAACTTGAAGTTTACTTTCACTGAAAGAAGTAAATTGGCACAAGAATGAATTTTTGATTTAAGTGCGACGAAAGCCACTAGTTACATAAGCCATGTCAAACACTGTGGAAATAGCATTTAAAAAGGTCGATATATATCTCGAAGAAATTGAAGAAGAACGAAATAATCATGACGACGATGTTTGGAAGCATTTATAGTATAGATGATTGTTGATGATTATTGACTTTTATAGTGAAATAACATAAATGTCTTCAAATTATTTTCGATTGATCGATTTGAATTTAGAAAATTATTTTCATGAAAGTATCAATAAAATAAAGATTTAAGAGAATTTTTCAAAAGTATTGATATATTATAATCATTATTGATCTCGATTTTGCATGGATTGATAGACAAGAAGTTACGCTATATGTCCATTGTATCATAATTGAGAAAACATATTTTCTTCAAAATTCCTGATGTATTCAAGAAGAAAAGCGACTGAAATTTTTTATAGAATTTGTAAAGTGATAGAGCAATGTTGATTCTAGATCATATTAAAATCCGAGATATTTTGGGTTTTGAAATTATTCAAAAAATGTCTACATCCATTTAATTTTGAAATGGACTATAATTTCTATACAAAAAAGAAATAATTTAATTTTGTTTTATTTTTTTGAGAAAAAATCTCAAACAATAACTGAACGTGAAGATGAAATAGAACAAGATGAACGATATTTTGTTAAAATTCATGCACCATTTGAAGTACTTCTTGTTTTGGTAAGATAAAATTAAAAAAGAGAATTTTTATTTATTTAATTTTTCTTTTTTTTTTTAATAATTTGATTTATATAGGCAGAAAAATTAAAAGTTAAATTACCATTCAGTGAAAATAAATCACCATTAAAACCTAGTTTATTTGATCAAGGTTTACCATGTCAATCAACTCGTCTTAATCCACGTGAATTTCCTAAACCACATAAAGGAAAATCGTTTTTTACGGCTTGTTATCAAAAAAGTCTTCATTATAGGTTTGTAGAGAATATAATATAAATATAAATTCTATATAGAATTAAATAGATTTTCGAAATATTTTGATGATGTTGATAAAGTCTTTCGTCCATCTGAACGAAGTCGTCTTGTTTATGAAACTCTTCTTCGTTGTCCATATCGATCATCAGAACAAATGCTTTCAGGTAAGTTTAATCATTGTACTTCGTAAATCGTTTTTGTTTTTTTGAAATCTAAAGAAAAAAAAAAACAAAAGTATGAAATTCTATTCGAAATTTTGACTAATCTTTCTAGTCAACCAGCTTGTTTTATCTTTTAATGACCGTAAGCATTATGCGATATGAAGATTTAACATATTTACCTTTGATTAATTTCATTTGATTTTTTTTTTCATTAATGAATATAGAAATAAAATAAAAAAGTTGAACTGTTTTTTTTCCTTTTCTTTTTTAGCTATGAATGGAACAAGAGATGAATTATCAGAAATAGATTCAAGATTAACAAATCAGAATTTGAATAGAAAAATACTACAAGCAACTGCAAGTGAAGATCAAACATTAAAAATTGAAGAAGTTTTTACATCAAGTACAAGACGATCGGGTATGATTTTATTTCATCGATATTCTTTTGTTTTCTTTTTTTGTCAAATTAATAAATCATTTAATTAAACTCTTAGGAATGAAAGATACAGGTAACAAATAAAAAAACAACCGAGTAGTATTTGATGTTCATAGATTTTTCACATGCTTCTTCTTCTCATTAGTATTTATCGCTTGTTTAGTATATGCTTATATATTTCATTTGATTTGATTTTATTGTTTTATGTTTAGTTTATTTTTTTTATGTTGTATGTTATTTTATGAACATTCGGATGATATGTATATGAAATTTTGTCTTCATAGGTATTGAAGTATTACTCGAAGAAGGTGTATATGAAGCAGCATATCCATTACATGATCAACTTATTCGTGAACAAGATGCTGGTGAACCGGAAACATGGAATGATCGAATGGTAAATTTATATCTAAGTGAAATAATTAGACGCTAAAATTTTACAAGATCGTACCTCTAATCTTGTAAAATTAGATGAAAATCATAGTTTCAAAAATCTTATACTAACGAGCAAAGTTCTCAAACTGATAAATCACTTTTGAGTCTAGACTTTAAATGAATACAGGAACACTAGAAAAATTAATTTTCGAATTTCGACTTAAAGCTTTGCATAGAGACAGACTTTTATGAGAGTAGTTTATTGTGAAAATTTCGAATCTTTGAATTTACTTCTATCTTGAATGGAGAATGTCAAACCTGCCTGTTTATCTAAATGATGTAAAAGACACGCTATTATCATAGTTATATCTTAGGATAGGAATGGTGACAAAATCTGAAACATTCACAAAACTCTATTTTCATTAAGATCTGTCTCTATGCAAAGTTATATTTGCAGCAATAAGCTAAGGGCGAGAACTTTTTTCAAAGTATTCATAGCTCATTTCGATCTACATAATGCACATAATCTTGACTCAAAAGCGATTAATTAATTGGAGAATTTCTCTCGTAAGTCATAATATTAAACCTTTTTAAGTTTGGCAGAGGCTGCGAAACTTAAAAGAGTTCTTCACCCAGATACACTCTCGGAACTTTTTTTGACAAAACCATTCAAGTTTAAAACCTCAAAAAAAAGTTCCGAGAGTATGTTCGGATGAAGAATTATTTTAGATTTCTCAGCCTCTGCCGAACTTTATTTCTGAGATTTAGATTTTTCTTTTGTATAATTTCATCTTTTTTTTTTTACTTGGATATATTTTTGATAAATCGAAAAAATATATTTTTTTCTTAAGAAATTATATTATCGTTGGGCAAAATTTAAAAATATATTTCGTATTCAACCGATTCATGCTATAAGAGATTATTATGGTGAACGTTTAGCATTTTATTTTGCTTGGCTTGGATGGTATAATTCATTATTAATAATTCCATCAATTCTTGGAATATTTGTTCTTTTATGGGGTCTTCTTTCGGTTAAATATGATAGACCAACACTTGATACATGTAATTCAACTTCTAGTTATTTAATGTGTCCAAAACTTGTAAAAAAAAAAGAAAAAAATTTTTTTTTAATAATCTTAATTATATTATTTTAATTTTAGGATCGACAATCATATTGGTTTTTAAATGAAACTTGTTTCAATGCAAAAGTATGTCAAAAAAAAAAAAGAACCAATCAATTATTTTTTTTTTCTTTAGATGTCTTATATTTTTGATAATTCAGCTTCTGTAGCTTTTGCTATAATGATAAGTATATTTGCTGTAAGTATTAATTTCCTTTGGCAACGACATGAATTTCGACTTCAATATGAATGGGATATGGTAATAGACAAAAAACAAACAAATCATTTATTGTATTCAATAAGAATAAATTGTTTTTGTGTTTTTCTTAGACGGATATTGCTGAAGAAACTGAAACATTACGACCAGATTTTGAACGACGTGTTGAAAAAACAATTATAAATAAAGTAACTGACAAAGTTGAACCATATGTACCACCTTATAAAAGATTTCTTTATTATACGTATGTTTATTTTTTTTTTTTATTTTTTTTAATTTAATATATTAAATAAATCATTTTTATATAGATCATCATTTTCGATTGTAGTATTAATGGTATTTCTTGTTTTAGCTGTTGTTGCTGGTATTGTTATTTATCGGTAATAATAAGATTGTCATTGTTGTTTAAGTTTGATCATAAATAATTAATTTTTGATTAGATTAAGTGTTTCAGCAGCATTTAATTCAATCGATAGAGAAATGTGGATTTATCGATGGAAACCAATTATTGTTCCAATAACTGGAGGTATTGAAAACAAAAAAAAAAGATTCATAGTTTATTTGCTAATTTAAATTTCGATATTGTTAAGAAAAAATCAGTCTGTTCATGTATAGAGTTCGATATGATATCGGTAATATCAATCGAAAATAATTACATTCGACAAATAAATTGCATATTGATTATTGTTGAAAGTTAGAATTTCTTTAAGTCTTACTTTTTATATCGGTCGTAGACCGGCTGTGTCAAATTGACTCCTTATCGTTAGCCATTATCAGTCGCATCTACTACTATACAACCATTTATCTGCATCAAAGTTTAAAAACATATTATGATCATTTAGAATTTAAGAAAAATTTTTGAATGCTTTAAAAGACCCTTAAATATAGATTTTTACTATCGTTTAATATCTTTTTCTTTGCTAAAGATCTTTGATGTAGAATGTTGTGCTTGCCATTAGATTGCTGAAGAAACGTACTCATTGATTTTTGACTCTGGTTGCTACGAAGAGCATGGGAAGGGATGAGCTGCAAAACTTTTACTTAGAACTTACACTCGCTATTTTACTTCGAAAATATATAAGTGAAAGTCTACATACTATCTTTAATTTACTCTAATCTTTGTGTTATAATTTTTGTTTTATTTTTATTCTTCTATGAAGTTTTACGTATAGTAAAATTATTGAGATATTTTGATTTTACTAAAACAATTTATAAGATAGTAGTTATTCACAAATGAATAATTTGATCATTCTTTCTATTTCAATAAATACTGATAAAAACTTTATAGACATATATTTTTGTTGAAGCACGACATGATAAACTAAGATGTATATTTTCTATTTGATGAACTCTATTAACTTTTTATATTTATATCCTATAGAAAAACTTTTTTTTCTAAAATTTATAATTAATAGAAATTATTTGAATGTCATTTTACTTAAAACTTTCATGATATTCTTATAAGGTGCCCGCAATTGAAAGTTTGAGTAAAGACTTTTTGACATTTTTATGTCACGATTGGATAGACCTCATCGAATTACCTGAAAAACTGTTATTTTTGTTGTGAAACTTAGATCTAAAAAAAAATCAGAAAAACCTATAAAAATTGAACTACGCCAAAAGTATCAAGTTCCGCTAGCCTCAATATTTATCCGAATTTTTGTTTTGATTCTACTAGCCATAAATATGAGTTTAACTATCAGAAGTTCAATTTCGAAAGAAATGAATATCACATTGAGAATTTACATCGAATAGTATATTCAACAATACTAATTTCCGTCAAATAAACGATTTTTCTCAACAATCAAACAATATTTTTCAAAAAAAACATGCATTATATCTTTTTTTTCCCTAACTATATGATAAGTAAAATAAAAAAAAAGCAAATTCAGACAAATATAGAGGCTACTAAGAGTTGATACTTTTAGCATATTTCAATTTTTATAGACTTTTTTTATTTTGTTTTTTATTAACCCTAATTTTCATTACAACAACATCATCTAAATATGTCAAAAACAACATTGTTTTTCTTATTTAGCATTAATCAATTTAATTATAATTCTAATTTTACAATATTTCTATGAAATTCTTGCTATATGGTTAACAAATGTTGAATTACATCGAACTGATAAAACTTATGAAGCAAGTTTAACAATAAAAATGTTTTTATTTCAATTTGTTAATTATTATGCAAGTATATTTTATATAGCATTAATAAAACCATTAATTATATATAAACCAACATATCTTGATCGACATTCAAAAGCATTTCGTTTTGAAGAATGTGATGTAAGTGGTTGTGTATGGGAATTATCAATACAATTAATAATTATAATGATTGGTAAACAATTAATATCAAATATATGGGAATTTTATTTTTCAAAATTATGGAATATGTGTCGTAAACGTATTACATTTCGTCATACAGTACGACAAATAAATGAACGTAATGCTAAAATGAAAAAATTAGATGAACAAATTTTAACAATTAATTTAAAACGTTCATATGAAGAAGATTTTTTATTACAACCATTTGAATTAACAACATTATTTTATGAATATTTAGAAATTATTTTACAATTTGGTTTTGTAACATTTTTTTGTTTATCATTTCCATTAGCACCATTATTTGCATTTATAAATAATATATTTGAAATACGTATTGATGCACTTAAAGTAGTTAAAGAATTTCGTCGACCTGTTGCACGTCGTGCAATGGGTATTGGAACATGGAATTCAATATTAACAATAATGGCTAAAATAACTGTTTTATCAAATGCATTTTTAATTGCAATTACATCAGAATATATACCAAGACAAGTTTATTATTGGACTATTGGAAATTATTCATTAAATGGTTTTCTTAATCATACATTAGCACCATTTCATTCAAATGATTTTCCATTAATTATTAATCGTACATTACTTGAATGTCAATTTATTGAATCACGTTTAATTGATTTATCTAAACAATCAACATTTTTTATACCATTTGCTCAATCATATCATTTATCATATTTTGATTGTAATTCAACATTAGCTAATGAAATACGTTCACAAATTGATTTTTCGACTTGTTATTATAAAGATTATCGACTTGTAAGAATTAAATATAAATAATTCATGTTTTTTTTTTTCTTTTGTATAGGATCATACACGAAATTATGGACGTTCATATATGTTTTATTATGTAATGGTTGCACGATTAGCATTTGTTATTATTTTCGAAGTAAAGTTTTTTTAAAAATATTTCGTTAATATATTAATAATTGATTATTTTTTTATTTGTTTAGCATTTTGTATATAGTGTTCTTTTTCTTGTTCGAAATCTTATTTCACGTGTACCACGTGATGTTCGAGCTCAACTTAATCGATGTCGATATTTAGTACAACAAATGTATTGGTGTGTATTCGTTGTTGTTGTTGTTTTCTAAATAGTTTTATTATTATATTAATAGGGGTGCTGAATTGTATGCTCAAAACCCAAATCTTATTAAAAAAGATGAAAATCGTGTTCGAATTGATGAACAAGATCATGAATATCATAGACAAAGTACTCTTCCATCGCTTATGACTATTCCAAATGAATTAAATTTCGATGCATGTGTTACTCCAGAATTGTGATATTTACTGCATTTCATTCTGTTCATTCACATTTATGTATTTCATTTACTTTATATCAATACAAATAATTTCTCTTTCGCTTGTTGTGAGAAATTCATCATTTTCTTCATACATTCCGGTCATAAAATTCATGTGACCTATTCAGATTTATTGATGTTGTTTAGATAATAATTAGTATATAGAGTATTGATTTGTTTTTTTGTGTGAATTCTTCTATTTCTTTAGTTCTATGTCAGATGAAATCTTTTCTGTTTATTGATTACAAAAAAAAAGAAAAATTTAGTTTCCCATAGTGTAAATTTATCATCAAAGATAAATGAAATTTTATCCTGAAGAAAAATTATTTTCAGTATGATGTACTGAAATCGAATAAAAAAAAACTAAAAGCTGAATATCAACAAAGATAAGTTGAAAACAATAATTTTACAATTTATTGAATATTAACAAAAAATACAAATTACATTAATCATTCATTAAAAATATACATGTATGATTAATATTTAGTTTTTTTTTTAAAGTGTTGCTTGTGAAAGAAATTCTACCAGATGTCGAGTTAAACCCATTTGTTCGAATTTCTTTTTTGTTGGAAGATTTATTTTTGTACGAATTAGTTTTCGTGCTAATTCAGATAATTTCAATGGTGTTGATCGTAAAGAATCTAATTGTTCTTGAAGTATTTCAACTTGTTCACTTGGTTGTTCAGCATTAAGTTGAGGGAGACAATATTTTTCAATAAGTGAATAAAATCGTTCAATATTATAATTATAATGTACTAATCGAACAATTTTTAAGAAATATTCACAAACAGTTATAAATTCTTTATCTTTTGAATTTAATAAGAAGTAATTATCGGGATGTGTTGAAATAGAATGTAAAAGTTGAAAAATAAATTTAGATTTATCAATAATTGATATACAATTGTATTCAAGTAAAAGTAAATAAAAAGCTGGACAATCATTTATTAATGGACATGGAAATGTTGGTAATTTTGATGAGTATAAAGAAGCACCTTTTTCTATTAAACTTCGAAGATGTTCAGTATCAATATCATGATGATGTAATTGTGCACGATCAAAAAGAAGATCAAGAATTGATGCGCAATAATGTTTTTCATTAATATCAGGATTTTTTTTCTATAAAAAAAAAAAGAAAAACAAGATGTTAACGTAATCTTTGAAGAATTAAAATATGTAAATTCCTATCTATTGTTAATGCAATGATAAAGATAAAAATTCTTATACATGCAATATGAAAGAAGAGAAAAGAAAAACTACAGAGATGAATGATGTACGGTCAGTTCTGTTCGGAAGATTTCGAAAAATGGTAGAAAGATAAAAATATAACATTTGACATAAATCTTACACGACCAGAAAAGATATTATTTCGAATGAAAAAGTGTTCGTCCCGATCTTCTCGAAGCTATCTCATCTATATCTACTTCTAGCAGAGAAAAAACGAAATCGAACGCCGAAATTCTCGACCTCAGTATCTTAAATTCAGTTGTGTTTTATAAAAATTCCACGGTAGATTTCTGTTTGTCCTAATCTATGAGAAAGCAATGGTAATACTATGATATCTGTGATAGAGGAAAGATGATTTTGTTAAAGTGTTTTAAATCATGTTTCATAAAAATAAAAATAAACTTACAAGCCAATGATTGATAAAAAACATAGCCGCTTCTCGATCACCATATTGAGCAACTGTATATAAAAATGCACCTTTTGGTTGATCAACTTTTTCATATGTACATCCATGTTCCATTAAAAATTCGACTATTTCTAATGCTTTTGAATTTTTTAATAAACAAGCATAATGTAATGCTGAATGTCCATTTGAACATTTTGCCAATACATTTACCTTGTAATTTAATATTAAATGTTTAACAATATTAAATTTACCTTGCATAGATGCTAAAATTAATGGTGTCATACGACTTTCATTACTTTGATCATCAAGTAATTTTGCATGTTTATTTTTATATAAATCAATTAAATTTAAATTATAATCTTCATCTTGAGATAAAATTATACCTACATGAATTGGTAAATGATTTTGACTATCACGAAGATCAATTCGTGCACCACATGATACAAGATATTGAACAAGATCATAATCATTAGTAGTATAAGCATGAAATATTGGTGTTTGTCGATAACAATTAAGTTCATTAACATCTAAACCTCCAAATTCAATAAGATAAAAAGTACTTTTCATACAATCATTTTTACATGCTAAATGTAATGCTGTTTGATGTTCACTATCAACAGCTTTAACATCAGCACCATTTTTAATTAAAAGATAAACAACTTCTGGTTGTTTACTGTCTGCTGCTAATAGAATTGGTTTCATTCCATCACCTGCTGGTTCATTAATTAAATCTTTTCCATCTTGTTTTGTTAAAAGACAACTTGTTAATTTAAATCCATTTTTTTTATGTTGTACAGCTAAATGTAATGGTGTATCACCAACACGATCTCGTATTTTAATAGTTACATTATTATCAAGTAATAAATCAACAATTTTTTCATCACCATAACTTATTGCATAAAATAAACAATTTCGATTATTATCATCAACTGCATTTATATTTACATTTGAAGATTGTATTAATAATGATATTAATTCATAATTACCCATTTGACATGCAACATGAATTGGTTGTCTTGAATAAAGATCTTTTTTTGTTAATAAAACATTTTTTTTAATTAATATACGACATAAATCAATTGATTGATTTATTGTACATAACATAAATGGATCAATTAATTGTTCATTTCGTTTTTCAAGATCAAATGTACCATTTGTATCATTAATTAATAGTTGAAGAAGATTCTCACGCATTGAAATATTTGTACACATACATGCATGATGTATAGCTGTATTACCAGTTGTATCAAAAACATTTCTTTCAAGGCCAGGTTGTTTAAGTAAATATTCAATACCATCCACAAAACATTCATCAATAGCAATCATTAATGGTGTTCGTCCATCGGTAGTTGTTTTATTTAATAATTCCCGTTGATGTTCAACAAGAAGTTGCAATAATGGAAGATTTTGACTAACACATGCATATGCTAATAATGTATGACCTTGACTATCTTCTTTTTTTAAATCAATAAGATGACTATTTTTTTCATATTTATTTAATAAAAATTTCATTAAATCATATTGTTGTTGTTGATCATCAGCAGTCATTGTTTCAACATATGTTGGCATACAAAGAAAATGAATTGCTGTTCGACCAAAATCATCTTGTTCAGTAAGTTGAGCACCTTTTGAAAGTAAAAGTTCAATTAAATTTTGATTTCTTCCCCAACATGCATAATGAATTGGTTGAATATTAAGTTGATCACGTGCACTAATACATGCACCATGTTCAATAAGATCTTGTGCTATTTGTACTGTATGTTTTGCTCGACATGCCCAATGAAGTGGTGTTGTTGATTCTGTTGATGTCGTATTAACTTGTGCACCATTATTTAATAATATTCGAGCTGTATGTGCATAAGATGGAAGTCGTTTAGGAAAATATTTTGACCAAAGACAAACAAGTTGTAATGCAGTTAAATTACGAACAATTTCTTTTTTATTTGTTTTAAAATTTTCATATATTAATGAAAATGGTTCATTAACATCTTGTTTATTTCGAATAAATAATAAACATACTTGACTAAAACCATATATACATGATTCATGAAAAGCACTCATTGTTGATGATACAAGTTTATCTTTTTTATAATGTTCGACATTCTTTTCTAATAAATATTTAACCATTTCATATGATTGAATATCATAAAGAAAACGTAATAGAGCATCAGCTTTATCACTAACAGACTCATCTGTAAGTAAATCTGCATAAAATTTATCCAATTCATTTAAAGATTTTTTTTCCCATAATTCAACCAAACGAACAAGATCAGGAATCCAATCACGAATGTATTGAGCTATAAGAAGTTTAAAAAATGTATATGAAAAAAAATAATAATATAACTTACCATCAATTGTATCAGATTCAGTCAATTTACGTGATAATTCAGTAACATCATGTATATAAGTTTCTTCATTATTCAACTTCCAAAAATCATATATTAAAGATATTTTATGTGTATCGAGTAACATTCTTTTTTGTTTATTCGTATTAAAACAGATAAATGTCTATTTATTTAATCGAACACTGTCTGATATTTATATGAATCAGTATAGAAATATAACAACGTCATTTTGATCATCTTCGTAAATCGTCTTGTGGAAGTATCACGTGGAATACATACATAATCACGTCTTTAATCACGTACATATTTAGATATTCTCAATACATATTACATCATCATACCTGTCAAAATTTGCGCAATTGAAGCACGCGCGTAGTCATCACGTTTCTCTTTCGTCTGTTACGCATGATATAATAATAGTAAACAGAAATAGACGAGCTTAGATTTGATTTCATTGTTAAATATTCACAATAAATTTGCACTCTGAATTCACCTAAGTAACGTGATATAAATAATTATATGATGAATTTGTTTATACGTACAAATCTGTTATAAAACGTATTATACGTATTTCATTCAGTATTCATTTGTAAGCAATATCAAGTATATTCGAGAACCTTCATGAAGGATAAATTTTCTTTTTAATGAAATATACATTTTATTTGAAGAAAAAACAAGGTTATTTAAATATACAAATTATTATATCTACTATTAGTTTAGATAATCATAACTTTAGAACTTTTGTTATTCTTAATTGTCGGAAAATTGAATCGAATCGCATCCAAAAAAAAAAGAAAATATTTTTATTTTATATTCATTGAAATATTATTTTTCGCTAATTTATACTGATGTCAAGAAGTTGAATGAGGATGGTTCATATACAGATAATGGTGATATTAATTTTAGCTGCAATGTCGTTTACAATAGAATCCGTATCCGTAAATCGAATAGAGTGCACATAAGTGCATTGTGTGATTCATTTCTTCGTCTTTTACATCCTAAAATCTTTTTCTTTTTATATTACGACCAAGGTCATCAAATTTTGCATTCAGTGATATGATGTAATCGTTTATAGCTATTAATATAATTGAGTAGTAAATGGCAAAAAACAAGTACAATATTAAAAAACATTTATTTTATGTATGTCCCTCTAAAATCGACGTTCGGCAAAAAATGTCCTGAAAGCGAATACATTGATGTAGAACGAGTGAATTTGTGCATCAAGATTTCAACAAAATATTTTATCATTAGTATTATTCGATTTCTCATATTCAACTGTATCATATTTCATCAATATTAATTTCAATTTTTAAATAAATTTTAAGAAAATATATTCTCTGTATTCACTGAAGTGAATACAATAATTATTTTGACTGTAGATAAAGTATCCTTTAATATTTTACTCATTTTTCATTTAGTGCGATCAAAATTCATATAAACTTCTGCTGACAAATATTTTCATCACATTCTAGAGATTCAATTGAAACAGATGAAGAATAAATTCAAGAAGATAGTTTTTTCTTAATCCTTCACTTAAAAAGAGAAACTATTGAAAATTATGAGCTGTTTACAGATGTGCTTCGTTCACAACTATGTATAATAGTTATTGAATGTTATATTTCACTTTTCTTCTTATCTTACTATGAAATATTCTTCATAGTGTGCACCTTGACGAGCCATGTTTCTCTTTCTCTTCTCTTGTTGACTACTGTACAAGGACATATTTGTATTGATAGAGATATACGACTGTATTGATGAAGTAGGTCAATAAATATCATTATTCAAGGTAGTGACAAAGGTACTCATGCAGTGCATCAGACTATGACATGTTGATGGCCAAACAATAGTATCTATAACTAATTACACCTCTGTCGATTTTGTTGATTTTAATAAGAAACAGTTGTATAATTGGAATTTGAATCTTTGTATACAGAATTCTTGCTTGTCTTATTTCTTTTGTTGCATCTTTGCGTATTGATGATACTTGTTAAATATAAACGATTTATTTTTATCGTGAGTTGATCAGATATCGATTTCTTAATATACATAGACAAGACTACGTGTAAATATTAGTTAAATCATAATATACATTACATTTTCAATGTGAGAAATGAAATAGAAGATTAATAGTGTAAAAAAAACCCTCAATTATCGTGTGTTTATAAGGTAAATTATTATGATAAAATTATACTTTTAAAAATGATATTTTCATCTTCTATACAAGATTTTTAAACACAATTATCAAATCATTTAGATGTTTTAAATATGATAAAAGAAACAAAAAAGCTTCTCGCAGGTTATTCAAATCTTTTTTTTTTTCGTTTCTATGCACCATAACATGTTGAAAACATTATTCTTTCTAATTAAAAACAATGAGTGTAACAAATGAAAATTATTTATCTTGAATAGAACTCAAATTAATGTAATTCTAAGCTACAATTATTTTTTCTAATTATTTAGAAATTTGACTTGATCTCTATTTTAATGTTCTATTGAATGATTTATAACTTATTCAGGTTATACAATATGAAAATTTTTCCTATTTTTAAATGAAATATCAACATAGAAAGATACTATAGCAAGAGCTAGAAAATTACCACTACTAGAATAACACTTAGCAGAATAGTTACTCGACAGCTGATAATAAAAAAATTCTTATTTACGCTTAAACAAAAAAAGTCATCACAACTTCTCTCCTCCACAGTAGTAGTCAGATATTGTTATCAACAGCTATCTCCTACCGACTCTGTACCCATTTTATTCGATAATGACAAACGTTTTGTTACTCGTTAGCTGATAGCATAACTGTTTTCGCAATTGTAACTTTTCTCTATGGTTCTGATCAAGGAGTATCTCGTTCATTTTTCTCTACTTTATAAGTGTATATATCGTTGATAAAAACTCTATTCTTGACTAAATTTTTCTTTTTTATTGCGCATATATATATATCTATTCAGCTACATCACAAATATCAACTTGAAGTTTTCAACATTTTCTTTTACAAAGTGAATAATCGAAGAGAAAAAAAAGGCACTCCCTAGAATTTATTCTTCATCTGTCTCAATTGAACCTCTAGAATGTGATAAAGATATTTGTTATATAAATTTTGATTTCACTAAATGAAAAATGAGTAAAATACTTAAGGATATTTTATCTCCAGTCAAAATGACTATTGTATTTGTTTTACGTATATTTTCTTGATGATCATTCACTTGACTGAATACAGAGAAAATATATTTTCTTAAAATTTATTTAAAATTGAAATTATTAAAATATTTCATTGAAATCTTGATGCACAAATTAGTAAATTTTGTATTCATACACTTGTTCCGTACGGATGCGTTGACTTTCGAGATATTCTTTCGCTGAACATCCACCTTCGGAAAATGCGCACAAAGCGAACATTTTTAGTTTTTGATTTTCTACCGTTCACTATTCAATAATTTTAACAACGACAAATTCTTTCCCTCATATCACAGGATATTAAATTTGATGCTCTTCGTCGTAGTATAAAATAAAGTTTTAGGATGTAAGATGACGAAGATATGAGAGTCACAAAGTGCACCTATATAAAGTGAATTTCTCAACAGAGTGACTTTTGAACACGACGTATAGGAGTTGGAAATTGAATGCAGTTTACAGTATGAGAAATAAACCAATTGAAAATATGAAACGAAAAGAAAGAAAAAAATCAGTTTTCATAAAACTCATGTAATGAATTTCTGTTTTCGCATTATTCCATTCGAAACATGGATATGTGCAGTATCTAAATTTAAGTCTTTATGTTTATCATTATTTCGTATTGTCTTGTTTCTAATATTCTCCCAAATTCTTTCTCTGTTATTTGTTGTTTGTCTTTAAAAAAAAGGTCTCTATTCAATTGTATAACCAATTGTAGTGCAATATAACTTTAGATATTTAATTTTATTTGAAACAATAGTTATCAAACTTAGGATTAATTTTAACAGATTTTTCAGTTTAAAAAACAAACTTGTTTTTTTGTGAAGCATGATCTAAATGAAGTACGAAGGTATACAAATAAACATATCGATCTCTTCCTCACAGTCAGTGGCAGACGCTAGTTAGAGATCATAACAGACCATATATCAGTAACGTCTCGTTATTATATATGAACTACATTCTTATTGCATTTCAGGAGGATTCAAGGTGAACAAAACGAAAATATGTTCGGAATGAGCGAATACATTTTCGTTTCATTTGCCTAGATCTCGATAGATTATTCCACAGATGTCAGTAGTTATCAATCATATTCATAGTTCTAAATCAACCAATCCCAATGCAAATCTAAATAGAGGCCCATGAAGTTATTCTTCAATGGTTGAAACAGAAGAAATCTTAGTTATAATTCATTTACTTGTCGGTGTTTTAATTCAATGATTCGATTGTTTTTTCTTCTAGATGACTTCTGCGGTAGATTCTACCGCAATTATTGATGATGAATCAACGTCTAATACTTTAAAACGACGTCGTTCATCAAATATAATTCAAAATGATTCAGACATTGAACAACAAACGCCGTTAAAACGCGTTCGTACTTTATCATCAATGAATAATTCTATATCTGATAATAATAATATTCAATCAATGTTTATTTGTCTTAATGATATTGTTCAATCACATCGTAATCTCGTTCATGAATATGTTAATTTACAAATGTGTGATCGATCAAATTTATCATTAGATGAACAACGTTTTATTCAAGCTGAAGAAGATCTTATTGAAAAAGTTGAAAAAAATTTACATGATATTAATAATACATCATCATCAACACCACCATCATCATCATCATCACGTTGTGGTAAACGTCCACGATATCAATCAATAAATTCTTCAAATCAATCATTTGATCGTATTAAACATGAAGCACATATATTAAAACGTATTGATGAATTAAAATCTGATGGTAAATGGACAAATCAACGTTTAGCTAAATGTATAGAACCTAAAAAACGTAAAACACATTGGGATTATTTATTAGATGAAATGTGTTGGTTAGCTGAAGATTTTCTACTTGAAAAACGTTGGAAACAAGAAATGGCTAAAAAACTTTCTTTAGCTGTTTTAAAATATTTTCGAGATAAAAATTATTTAGAAAATCAAAAACAACATAATGAATATAAACGTCAACGTAAACAAGCACAATTTATATGTAAAGAAGTAATGAATTTTTGGAAAAATATAAATAAATTAGCTGAATATAAACAAACAACACGTATAGAAGAATTACGTAAACATCAATTAGATTTACATTTAAATTTAATTATTAATGAAACAGAAAAATATTCAAATTGGCTTGTTAAATCTTTACAAACAACAAATCAAAATCAAATAAATAATAATATTGATAATGATGAAGAATATCATATTAATGATGATGATGATAATGATGATAATGAAGAAACAATTGAATATGAAGAACAATATGAAAAAGATGAATATGATTTAAATGAACTTAAAGAACTTCAAGCTGATCAAGATGAATCAATTGATATTTTATTAAAACGTCATTATGGTATTGATATATTAAATTCATCAAGTGAAAAAGAAAATAATTTACCACATGAACATGAAGAAAATTTAAGTGATAGTGATACAAATGAAAATTTAGATGAAGAATCAACATTAAATGAATTAAATGAAAATAATTTAATTAATAAAGATTTATTAGATAATAATCAAATAATAACAACTGATAAACAAATGAATGATTTAGCAACAACAGTTCAATTATTTCAACCAACTGGATTTACACTTAATACAACAACAGTTAAAACACCGGTGCCTTTTTTACTTAAACATTCATTACGAGAGTATCAACATGTTGGTCTTGACTGGCTTGTTACATTATATGAAAATAAACTTAATTGTATATTAGCTGATGAAATGGGTTTAGGTAAATTAATTTATATTTATTATAGAAATATTAATCATGTCAAATATCGTGCATTCATAAAATTTTGTTATTCGAAAAGAGTAGAATTGTATCAAAATCACAGAACGATGGAGGTGATTCGTCATAAATATTTGCCAATTCCTCGCTAGTGAAAATTTTTTTTTTCATGTTGAGAGAACGAAGCGATTGAAACGAATCCTGATGAAAATATATGCTCTACACAATGGTGTAGGTGATATGATCCACGAATACAGAACTGGATCAGGTACACGAACTTTTCAGTCAGCCTGATCCAATAAAATCTCTCTATTTTGAACACTAGCGGGACCATTGAAAATGTTCACTTGAGAGAGTTGAAACATAATTTGCTTTGAAATGAAGAAAATCCACTTCTATATGAGTCATTGATAAAGATTTGACTACTATCTATTCTCTTGTTCATCTGAATGATTTGAATGGAAAGATTTTTCAAGTACAACACAAAATTTTATTGTTTCTAAAACGAATTCTTTGATGGTGCTTATCTTTTTGTTTTTGTACATTGACATCTTTCTATTTTCGTCTAAAACTTTGAGTCTGATTTGTTTCATAATCATTTAAATATTCTTTTTTATATTTTAAAATATTTATAATGAATTAATGGTATTTTTTTTTTCTTGTAAAATAAGCTCATGTCGTAATATCTTTCTTTACTTTACAGATACAACAGTCCAATCGTACGCAAAATGTACCTACACATAGCGTATACGAACCCAAATGATAGAAAAGAGAAAGAGGTCAAAAGAGTATATACACATTAGAGAGGTTATAATAGTAAAAGGGACCGCAAAAAAGTGTTCATTGTTCAGAGTAAGGAGGCATTCACATTAGGAAGAGAGGGATATCTACAGCAAAACCGCTTTGTTGGATCCGGGATTGTTTGTAATTAGGAGATGTTTACTAGTAGAAATTTTACTCAAATAAAAATAAGCAGACAAATGTTGTTGGGATTGAGGAAGGACGAGTAGATCGTCTGTTGTGAGAGGAATTGAATTGCTATGCTTAATATCAATAAATTTGATTGAGAATAACCTTTATATAAATGTATATATTACTTTCTAGGTAAAACTATCCAAACAATTGCTTTACTTGCACATTTAGCTTGTGAAAAAGGTAATATAATAATTAAATATTATTCAATTTTAAATCAAAATATTTTATATAGGTGTTTGGGGTCCACATTTAATTGTTGTTCCAACAAGTGTTATGCTTAATTGGGAATTAGAATTTAAAAAATGGTGTCCAGCATTTAAAATTTTAACATATTATGGTACAATAAAAGAACGTCAATTAAAACGTCAAGGTTGGACAAAAATGAATGCATTTCATATATGTATAACATCATATAATCTTATATTACAAGATGTTAAATTATTTCGTCGTAAAAAATGGAAATATTTAATATTAGATGAAGCACATCATATAAAAAATTTTAAATCACAACGTTGGCAAAAATTATTAAATTTTCATTCTCAACATCGTTTATTATTAACAGGTACACCATTACAAAATTCATTAATGGAATTATGGTCATTAATGCATTTTTTAATGCCAAATATATTTTCATCACATGAAAATTTTCGTCAATGGTTTTCAAATCCATTAAACGAAATGATTGAACAAGAACAAATACAAACAAATGATTTATTAATAAAACGTTTACATAAAATTTTACGTCCATTTATATTACGTCGTTTAAAAATTGATGTTGAAAAACAAATACCAAAAAAATTTGAACACATTATTATGTGTAATTTATCTAAACGACAACGACAATTATATGATGATTTTATTCAATGTAAAACAACACGTGATATTATACAACAAGGAAATTATATGTCTGTTATTAATATACTTATGCAATTAAGAAAAGTTTGTAATCATCCAGATTTATTTGAAACTCGATCAATTATTTCACCATTTATTTTTCAAAATAATTTAATTGAATATCAAATACCTAAATTAATTTTTGATATTAATTTAAAAAATCCATATGTATTATATAATACACAACCAAATGATACATTTTTTTCTTATCGAATTAAATTAACTTTACAAGCAACAAAATCTATGATTATGAATATAATTAATTGTAATAATAATAATAATAATAATGATGATGATGATGATAAACGACAACGAATTCCATTAACAACAAGTATTATTGAACGATATAGAAATACTTCTATATGGTATCAATCCAATGAAACAACAACAAAAAGTATGATTAATAGATAAATTTTTTTCTTCTGGATTTAATATTTAAAAAATAAATGATTATTTTTTTTGTTTCTTTTAGATCTTCGAAATCATTCCGAAATCAATCAAAATCTATTAACAGATTTCAATGATCATAAATTTCAATCAGAAAATATTTATGTAAGTTCAAAATTTATTTTTAAATAAGATCGTCTCTCTATTGGAACAGTAGCAGTGCGAGGATGATGGGTATACACGTGTAAGTGAAGGTGTGTAAGTAAAGAAAAGATCTATATCCACACCTAGAGCCCATCGAATCAGTTCGGATTCGAAAACTTGGAATCAGATGGACTCTACCCACACCATCGAGGTCTTCAATTTTTTAATGTTTTCTTTCTATATCTTCCACCAAACCCGAGCAGGAGGAGAGATCCAATGCAATAGTGTTTCAAGTCAGTCGTAACGGAATAGACGTAATGTAAACATTTTCTTATAGTTAAAAATGCGGTCGTTTTCGACTGATTTTTACATAAAAACCATTTACAACATAGTAAATATTAGTGAAGATTACTAAAGTATTCTATCTTACTTTGAAGTGAAAATAGTATCGCACAGAAATTTTAGTTACGTTTGAAAGTTCTAGCCATCGTATAAGTCGTAAGGTCATTGGTGTCTTTGTCACAGTATTTTCAAAGTCTTTTCAAGAGAAAAAAATTCAGATATTTAAAAACATCTCTACTTGTCGCAAAAATTAAGTTAAGATTTTTAGTAATCTGAATCATTATTTCATTGATGAAATAATTCAATTATATAAAATTTTCACAAAATTGAAGAACGATGTAACGCAAATTGTCCGTAATTAAAAAAAGGAATATTCTATCTAGAAATGAGTTAATGGTTTAACCTAAATCTCTATAAATCGATACAAGATATATACAAAATAAAGATATTTACTAAGAAAATTGTTTTTTTTCTTTAGCATGAAATTTGTAAACAACGTCAACAAGAACGTTTATCTCGTTATGAATTACTATGTCAAATCAATGCAGATCGTTGTCAATCTCTTCCGTTATATGGTCATGACTTTCTTTCACAAATTGAATTAATTATGCGTCCATGTCATCGCTTAAATCGAACAACATTTAGTGGATATGCATTATGTCAATATGTACATGAATCATTAACTACAACTCAAGATTATATGTCAACAACAGATACTCTACGAAAGTTAATTAAAACAAATCGAGAAATATTAGACGAATATCGAGACATACTCAATCGGTAAATAAAAAAAATAACTAATGATACTTTCTACGTTCAAAAATTAATATTGAGTCAGATGATATGAAATTTTCAGGATATATTCAGACTGTAGTGAAGAGGCTATAATAAAATTGTCAGTTCTATACTATAATATTTTCGGGAGATAAAAAAAAGCGTTAAAGTATAAAGGTAGAAAGTTTGATCTACAGACCATAGATCATTAACGTCTCGTTATAATATATGAATTATTTCCTTATCACATTTCTGAAAAAGAATAAAAAGATGAGAAGTTCAATATCTCAAAAAAAAACCGAGTCCCATCTCAAACTATTTTCCTATACATTTATCCTAATGTGAATAAATCTGACCGAAATCAACTTTAGATTTATAATATGTACGAAACGTGTATTAGCATCACCTATTGAATTATTTCAAACAAATGGAATTCGTTTAACAAATAAAATAAATCAACAAAAACCATTAATTGAAGTTTTATCATCAATTGATTTTGATATATTTTCACCAATAAGACAAAATATGTTTTTACAATTTCCTGAACGAAGACTTATACAATATGATTGTGGTAAATTACAAACACTTGATTTACTTTTATCAGATTTAAAACATAATAAACATCGTTGTTTAATATTTACACAAATGACTAAAATGCTTGATATACTTGAATTATTTTTAAATTATCATAATTATACATATGTACGATTAGATGGTACAACAGATGTTCTTCAACGACATATATTAATGGAACGTTTTAATAGTGATGAAAAAATTTTTGTTTTTCTTTTATCAACACGTGCTGGAGGAATTGGTATTAATTTAACCGGTGCTGATACTGTGATTTTTTATGATTCAGATTGGAATCCTACAATGGATGCTCAAGCACAAGATCGATGTCATCGAATTGGACAAACAAAAGATGTACACATTTATAGGTAATAATTCAAATTGAAATAAAAACAAAAAATTTTTATTTTTATTTTTTTAAGGCTTATTTGTAAGAGTACAATTGAAGAAAATATTTTGAAAAAAGCAAATCAAAAACGTTTACTTGGTGATTTAACAATTGATGGTGGTAGTTTTGATGTAAATTATTTCAAAAAGGTATTATTTTCTTTTTGTCAAGTACTTGAAATTCGAAATTTGAGCAAAAGATTTTTTGATTATGGTTGTGTAGAACCCGTCGAGTTGCTTAAAGAAATGTTGTTTTCGATTTTAATCGTCATATAATTATGTAAAAAAGATGGTGACTACCGATCATAGGTAGAACATTGCACTGATCTAGACATGGGCGAGCGTATAGAATAATGATGAAACTACAGTGAACTTAAATCGAAGGAGAAAAAGCAAGACTTCAGTACGATGAAATACTGTACTTCGGAGTACTGGAGTCTCGCTTTTTCCTCTTGTCTTCGATTCATTTCGGCTCTACTAGTTGGTGAAGATCTATTTCAAGAAAATAGCTAAATTTTATAAAATATGACTAAACCGTGAGAACTAAGCCTTTATCAAACGAGAATTTTGACAAATCTCACTTAGATTTGAATTTCTGCACTCTGAAAACTTTTAGTCTATTTTTATAAAACTCACCTATACTCGTGAAATAGCTTTCTCGATTGAAATCAATCCAGGATTGTCATAGTTTTACTATGCGTACATGTTTAGATCGGTGCACTATTGTTACCGGAAAACGATGGACGAAGCAGCGTAGTCAGATAAATATTGAGGCTAACGACACATGATGATTTTGGCGTAGTTCAATTTTTTTTTAAAAGTTTTTCTGATTCTTTTAACCTAATCTTTCAAAGTTTTTATTACAAAAACAAAATTTCTGTAGGTAACTTGACGAGTCCTATTTAACCATGAGAAACTCTAAGAAAAAATTTGCTCAAATTTCGTATTGTCAGTACCTTATCTTTTTCGAAACGTAAATCATTTAAACTTGTTTATTTGTTTTAATTAAAATTATAAAAAAAATAGAATAATATTCGTGAATTATTTGATCCATCAACAACAGTAGAAGATATTGTACGTGAACGAAATGGATATCAAGAACGATTAGATTCAAATCGTACAACAACAACAACAACTATGATAGATAATAATTTAACAACAACAGAATTTGAAGAAGCTCTTGCTTCAGTTGAAGATGAAATAGATCGTCAAGCTGCAAATGAATTAAATAAAGAAGTTCAAGCTGAATTAACTGAATTTAATGAAGATGAAATAAATCATCTACATGAAGATCAATTAATTGAAAAACAAAAACAAAAAATGAAGACAATTGAAGAAAATTTAAAAACATTTGATGAACAAGTATTCTCTTTTTATTATTATATTCAAACAAAGAAATAAAATGGAAATATTTTCTTATTTTTAGCTTCGACCAATCGAACGATATGCTTTACGTTATATTGAAGCCAATCGTGATGATCATCAAACTTCTCAATCTAATTTAAATATATATGTAAGATTTCTTTTTTTTTCTTTCTAAAATCAAATGAAATTTCATTTGTTTTTTTTTCTTCTATAATATTTAGCTTGACACAGAACAAATTCGAAAAGATTGGCAATTATCACGTTTAAAAGCTTTGAAAGAACAAGAAGAAAAACAATTTGAACAAGAAGATGATGAAATGATGTATACATATATACGAGACAATGAACAAAAGGTCAAATATAACTATACATATTCATGTGCACGATATAGTTTGGTAGCGAATGAATTAGCACGTTATGAGAAATATTCTACAGTTCATGATGTTAATCATACATCTTTTTCTTCTCCTATACCATTATTATCAGTTCCTCTTTCTATATCTCCATCCTCTCGTTTATCTCCGCCTCCTCTATCTCCTGGAATTATCAAACGTTCATTCAAATCTATTAATACTTTTCCCAAAACATCTAATGACAATATCCAACGACGTCGCCATTTACAAATTATTCCATCTCCACCTCCATCACCTTTACCATTCACTAATAAACCAATACAATCTCGTATAAAAGAAACTCAACATAATAGTAAAAATGCTGATTGTATTAATTTCATAGCTTTTCTTAATAGTGATGATGATGATGATGATGATGATGGTGATGATGATTTACATAATAATTCTAATAATAGTACTTCGAATCATTCAAAAAGAATCTATTTATCAAAACCTAAAGCAACAATATCAACATTAACACATTTATCACCAATTCTATCTCGTAAAAAATCACCATTAATTACGAATACAAAATCTGGTGTTGAACGAAAAGTTCATTTTAGTAATTCATTACCACATTAAATTCCTTAAAGAAACAATCAGTTACATCTACAATGAATTTTGGTAATCGAAATTCTCGATCCTCAGAATCAATACTTATGATTAAGAAATGAACAAGAAATTCATTATCTGGAACAAATTTTGCTGATCAATCATCTATTTATAAATCTTCGTCAAATTCTCGTTTATCATTAACAATAGGAACTAGTTCTCGAATTCGATCACAACAACAGTTACAATCACGAACAATTCAACAAAAGATACGAAATAATAAAAATTCGACAAAAACATGAGGAGGCGGAGGAAACAAAAAATTCACATTTTTCTTCTATTATTATAGGTGATATTAAGAACAGTGCTTGCGCGTTTGTTTTCTCCTTTCATTTTTTCAGTATTGTTCTATGCCTACATACAGTTATATGAACA
This sequence comes from Rotaria sordida, assembly GCA_905250125.1. Classification (NCBI taxonomy): domain Eukaryota; kingdom Metazoa; phylum Rotifera; class Eurotatoria; order Philodinida; family Philodinidae; genus Rotaria; species Rotaria sordida. Next base: position 66,232 of record CAJNOL010000725.1, read on the forward strand.
TAGTACTATTCATTTTTTTTCCAGTCTGTATTCATGTACTTGTTTCATGGATTTTTTTTCCGAATATAAAAAGAATAAACCGATAAATTGAACAATACACACACACATATATATATATATGTATCAAGGCATAAAGAGATAAAACATGATTCAAGATTTGTGATCGCGTACTTTTTTGTCATACAATGATTTTTCATTATCCGTCAATCTGTCTGTTAATGAGTACAGGAAAGTTTGAGCAATTTAATTAGAATCATGTTCTTTTTCTGATCTTGATCAATCTTGAATCATAATTTTTCTTGCCTTGAAAAATAAATAGTTTTTATGATTTATTTTTCTGTGTGTTTTGTTCAATTTATATGAGTCATTTCAAGGAAAAACGATAAGTATTTAAATTTCCATTCGAAAATTGATACTAAACCTAAACAGACAGACAGATGACGGAACAATAGAAAAAAACAAAAAGAAAATGATTAATATACTTTAATTCTTGTTTAGATGTGGATCACAGAAGATGGTCAAGCATTTGAGGTTTGTTGTCTTTTTTGTTTTTTCGCTTTTATATTGATTTTATTAATTGAAATTATATTAGATATGGTCTGGTATTTTAATGAAACATACAAAAGAAGAAGATGAAGAAATATACAATGATGATGAACTTGATTATGGTTATGAATCAGAAGCAATGATTATTGAACCAGAAGAATATATTCGATTTCCTCTACCAAAAGGTACAAAATTAATGACGATAATCTAAAATTTAAGGAAAGATCTTTTCGAATTAAATGATTTGAAATAATCTCGTATAGTGACATTGGATATGCGTATTTTAATGTTTTATAATAATCTTGTCGTTTTTTTTAAAACGATATAAAAGTTCAAATAAGCTGAAGTATTGATATCATTTTTGATAAATCCAATCAAATGATTTCATATTAATGCATAAGCTCTGCACACACTTACAAGGAAATATATTCAACTATCGGGCACCATTCAACATCATATTTTGTCTATGAGTAGAGCTTCATGAAACTAAAGATGATATCCCTAAAGAGTTTGAATCCATACATTATCCAGTCAGATTTATGACTGTTCTGCCGCTACGCTAACTATTTACGGAAAACTCTATTAAGAGATGTTCATCTGAAATTTCGCCTAGATGGAAGTCTCATCGCTACTAGAATAACCTAAAAATTTCATCTCAATGGAGTATTAAAACTATATACATCATGTAGATCCAAATAAGTTTTGAATATTCTGAGAAGAATTCGTACCATTAGCTTATTGCTACGGAGATACTGCACTTCTACGGTATGTTTTAAATGAATGCCGTAGTTTTTCAGGAAAATTAATTTTCGGGTTTTAACTTAAAGGTATACCTTAGTAAGAGTAGTTTATTGTAAAAGTTTCAAATCTTTTGATTTGTTTCTATCCTAAAATAAGAGCATAAAATCTACCGTCAATATATGAGCGATGTAAAAGACATACTTTTATGATAGTTATATCTTAAGATAGGAACAACGACAAGATCTGAAACTTTCATAATAAATTATTCTCGTTGAGGATGGTTTCTATGGAAAGTTTCAAATTAAAATTCGAAAATCAGTTTTTCTGATATTTCTGAGAGGAACCACAGAATTCATATAAAAAAATACCGTAAATTTGCAGTATCTTATCAGCAATAAGATAAGAACCTAAACAGTTTTTAGCTCTAATTGGGTAACGTATAGATCCAAACCCTTAAATGAATTTCTTAATTTCGCTGAGTCCTATTCATAACCCAAATATGAAGTCGAACCATATCCAATAGTTGGATATGTTCTCTCATAAGTCATATGCGTTTAAAAACCATGTTCAATATTTTAAAAAAGATTAAGATTTTAGTAAGGAAACTTAGATTATAAGATGTAAGAACCAACAGTTATTTAAAGATATTTTGTATTTTTTTTTTATAAAGTCATAAGTTTCTTTTTTTTTTGCTTTAGCACTTGTTGATACCACAAATATGTCAAAATCCGATACAAGTATTCTTGTACCACGTTCATTATTCGACCGATCAAATTTATTACTTAACACTCAATCATCATCATTATCAACAAATACATTCAATAAATCAAAACAAACACCAAATAATAATAATAATAATAATAATAAAATGTTTTCATCAAACATTCCAACACCCATAACACCACAAGCAAATATTAAAGCACGTCAATTATATGTTAATAATGGTACAACAACTACTCCACTTCCAAATTCCTCAAATACAAATGTTATTGTTTCAGCATCAACATCATCACGTCCAATTAAACTTGAAGAAATGCTTTCAAAAGATAATTTTCAAGGTTTACTTGAAATTGATAATAGTGATTGGCTTATATCCGAAGATTATAAAGTCTTAGATACAATACAAAATATACAACAATTACCATTAACATCAATGTCATTTTCAAGTACATCAAATGCAAATAAACCTCAAACAATTTTATCAAATTCATCATTATCATCATCACCATTATTACCATCATCAACAACAATAACAACACCATCATCATCATCCTCATCATCATCGATTGTTAATAATACAACAAATGCATTAACACAAAATTGGGATTTTATATCGGATGTTGTTAATCGTTATTCACGTGTATTACGTACACCAAAACAATGTAAACATCGTTTTGAACAAGTTATTGGACCACGTGAAGAAGGTCGTGTTGTTTATGATTTAATTAAAAAAAAGAAACATGTTATTAAAGGAACTGTAAAAGTAAGACAATTAAATAAAACAAAATGATCTTAGAAACTTCTTTTTTTTTTTTTTTTTTTTTTTTTTTTAATAATTTTAAGATGTCAGATGATAATTGGCAAATGTTACGTACAAATCAATTATTTGTTCATGATAATTGTCAAAAATTATTACAAATGTATCATCAAAAATTTGATACAATTTTACAATTTGAACAACAATTATCATCATTGATTTATTTAAATAAATTTAAACAAATACAAATAGCTCAAGCTGCACATCATCAAACAAGAGGTTTAAAACAAGGTGCACTTTTACAAGAAAATAGTATGTTAACATAAAAAGAAAAAACAAAACAAAACATTAGAATCTTTATTTATTCGACTTTTCTTTTTTTGTTTTTTTGCTTTTCTAAAAGATATTAATTTTGATGTACCATTAACGCCAAGTGATGTATCATATCAACGATCAGAACGAGAAAAAGAATTGAAACAACAACAACAACAACAACAACAGCAACAGCAACAACCATTAACACAAACTATTACTGGAAATGTTCATCAACAACAACAACAAATTCCAATAACACAAAATAATATTGATACTATCAAACAACAAACACCTCCTCCTAATGCAACATTAACATCAACAATTAATACTCGAGTAAGTCTTGTTTGCTGCTTTTTTTTTTATTGTTTTATTTATTACTTTTATTTAGGTTCGACCGTCAACATTAAATACTACACCAACACCAATTAATTCATCACCTTCACCATCTCTATCACTTATTCAATCACCTTCACCATCAAATTCTCCTACAATTCAACGATCTATTTCGAATAATATTATTGTTGCAAGTAATAATCATTCAAATATGAATACAACTCGTTCTCAAAGTAATATTTTACCATCTCGAACTAATGTAAGTAATTAACAAAGGAAAAAAAACAAGAAAAATATTTATCGTTTATTTTTATTATTCAATTCTATAGTTTTCATCTTCAACAACAACAACATCAGTTAATTCAATTCCTTCATCAAATCAACCATCTATTCCAACAGCTACTATCTTACCTGGACAAAGACAAGTACAAGTTTTACCAACGAATAATAATTTAATAAATGAAACAAATTCTGTACAACAAAAACAAGTTGGAACAGGTTAAATAATATTTTCTAGTTTTTTTCTTTTTTATGAAGCACGCTCTACAAGGAATGTTGATTGAATAGGGGTTAGCTAGAAATATCTGAAACTTTGTCGTCAGCATGGCTGAATTTTTTCGATGAATTTTTAAAAAAATTTGACATGAAAATGAGTAGTAGGGAACTGATTAATAGAAAATCAAATGGTAATATCTTCAAAAAATTAATTTAGAACGTCTGAAATTTTTAAAATTCAACTATCTTTGGTGTCGTGACGGCGGCAGCTTAGTTGATCGGCTTACACTTCTAACCGTATATCAATAACGTCTCGTTCTAATACATAAACTACATACGTCTTTATTGCATTTCTGAATGATTAAGTAAAAGGATGGTGAAGAAATATGTTCCGAAATAGATAGAATAAAACGATCTCCTTGTGATTAACAATAGCAACTACATCGGGTTTTACATTTTAATCTCATAGGGACTGCGCTAACAGCTTTTCTTTTCTAATTGTAATTTTTATTTTTTATTTTTTTATAGTTCAAATTTCGTCTAATGAATATCGTCACGTACGAGCTCTTCCTCATCAACATCAAACAACAGCAACATCGACAACAAATCCATCATCAACATCAGCTAATATTCAAGTTCGAGCACAAAATTATCAACGAAGTCAAAGTCAAGTATGTATATCTTTATTTAAATTTATTTAATAAAAAATCATTTGAGATTTAAAATTTTTACTGAAAGAATATCATACCAAATATTAATTCTATATAGTTATAAAATTACTAAAAAACTATGCATTATCACTAAATAAATACGTTTATTTTAGACGACTCCATTAGCTACTCTTGAGGTTCGTTCACAACTTCCACTATCTCCAAAATCTCAACAACAACAACAACCAACACAAACACGACCATCATCAACAACTTCACGTGCATCATCAGTAACACAAACACAAGTTGATTATCTTATTCAATCACAAGCAAAATCTCTTGCATCATCAACTGTAAATAATTAGAATAAACAAATGAAATTCTATATATTCTATTTTTTATTTTTGTATAGCCTCCATCAACTCTTCCAGTTGCCGTTGTTCGTCCAATGCAACATTCATCAACATCTATTGCTCCAACAATATCATCTTCTTCTCCAACATCACCATTAAATATTCCTTCTTTAAATGTAACAATACCTTCAAGTAAGTCAAAATTTTCTTTAACTAGTTTAAATATTATTTAATTAATTATAATTATTCGTAAACATTATTGATAATTAACAATTCAATAATAATATTATTCTATTTAGATAAATTAACAACTAATACAACAACTACAACAACAAATAATCCTACTCAACAATTACGAACTGCAACTGCATTTTTATCAAATCCAACATCATCTTCATCTCAAGTACAACAAGCAACACCACAAATACGACAATTATTTACAAATGCTAATAATACTTCACTTCAAACACAACAAACAACTAATACACAAAGATTAACTGAAACTGCTCAACGTTCACCTAGTAGTGTAAGTATACAAAATTCATTCCTACGCTTTTATATATATAGCAGTTCGAAAAAAGTAAAAATATTTTGAAACATCCAGAGCTTATACATGGCCGAGTTTGATCTCAAACCCAGACCCAATCGAGTGAGTTTGCATCTGAACCTAGGCTTCAAGCAGGACCAAATTCCGGGCATCCGACCCTGTTGCAGAATACTAATTGCTAAAGAATGATTTTATCCACATATAAGAAATAAATATGCCGAGAAAATTTATCCAATTAATGTCTCAAACAAAAGTGAACTCGTTTTTTTTGTTTTTCTATAAATAGATTCAACAAATAATTGCGTCTCGTACGGCATCTCTACCTGGTCAAGTTCGTAATGTTCGTATTCTTACATTTACACCTGGAACTAATCCAACAACAGGTATTGCTGATACAACAACAACAAATACTCAACAATCACCTATACAATCAACTAATATAACATATAATCGTGCAAATTCATCGGCATCATCATTTTCACGTTCAACAATTAATATTGATCAAGATATTTCATCTGATTTAGCTGCTCAAGTACATCGTATTAAATCATTTAATGTAACAAATACAGATCCAAATGATGCAACACAAACGCCACGTGCTGTACTTGTACCAGCACGAACAATATCAGGTTCATCAACATCATCAGTTGGTTCAACATCAAAAATCAAACCATCATCACTCATAGATCCAACAACACTTGGTTTTACAACAAAAACATCTCAAGCTAATATTGTATTTCAATTACCATCATCGACATCAACAACAACAATAGGAAGTGATGAACAAACAATAACGAATTCATCTAATGTAACACGACAAAATTTATTACAACATTTAAATGTAATATCATCAAATATGAATCAACGAGCACAATCACCAACAACTATATCAAATACAACAAATCCCATAACTTTTAATCGTCTACTTCAACAATATCAAATTCGTCCTGCAGCTACACTTAATTCTTCAACATCAACAACACAAATATCTTCGGGACAAACGATTAATGAACAAATATTATCATCATCTTCTCCTCCTCCTCCACTACCATCTGCTTCTGCTTCTTCTTCTTCTTCTTCTTCTACAACTTGATAATTGTTTTCTTCTTTTTTTTTTGTCTCTATTGTCTATGTACAGTTAGTCATGTTTGACCGTTTTTTTTCTAGTCAAAACAAAAAAGAGAAAACTTATTTTTTATTGTGCATGCTAGAGAACATGTTGTTCATCTTTATATACATTATATATATACATATTATTGAAAGAATTTCAACAAGCAAAAACAAAAGAGATCTTCTCAGGGATACGGATGTATGTTTTCATTTGTTCAATATTCTTTTTCCTAAGAAGATCAACAAATAAAAAGAAAAATCAATTGGTTTGTTTGTTCCTCTTTTTTTTTCACTTTGATTATTATTAGATGAAAACGAAAGAAGAAAAATTAATACAATATTTATTTCCAACAAAAAAGAAGAATAAAACTACAAATGATAGTATGGATGAGAAACAAAAATATGATAGACGTTTATTGGCATTTCTATCATCAGATAAGGTAATAGTCGTGAATTATTTTTTTTTAGCATATTAGAAATGTTTTGTTGTTTATATAAAAAAGCAAGATTTAAAAAATATAACAAAATAAATGATTCGATATATTTAGTTTTAATTTATGCGATGTGGTTTGACCAGTTCAGCGTTTATAGGAGGAAAGGAGAGAATAGAATGATTTGAAAAGTTTCACTTTTTTCTTTTACAATGATAGTTTTGAGTTGACAAAAGTAGTATCGTTCGTTTTTTTTGATTTGACTAATATGATAAAAGAAAACAATATTTTTAATAGCACATATACTTTAAACACAAATTTTTCGAAAAACATCTCTTCAGTCACTAATTCTACTGTTATAAAATTTACAAAAAACTAATCTATGGTATACGTCATTCTTCCTTTTTCCTTCCAATGGTCATTATAGAGTCCATTCAATGATGTAACATTTCTTATCTGTCAAGATGTCGGACTAGTTGTGAGATACATTTGATTCACTAGGCAACATATTCGCTAATATATATAGTGCGACTAGTGATGTCCAGACTAAGCTTTTTTATTTCCGGTAACGTCTTTTTTAACAATCCCGGCTATGGCCTTGGTGAATCCAATCTAATGTCTGCGTCAGGATTAAGAGGAATAGATGTAAGTTCAATGACTCGACAATGGCAACAGTTAGCGACTTGTGGTTTTCAAAAGTCCAGAGAGGAAAACTTTGCATGTGTTTTTGTTTGGTATTATATCAGATAAAATTATTTAAAAATTCATCAACTTCTCGAAATATCCAAAGAATTGCAAGAAAACGGTGTTTCATTTCAAGAAAATTTACTAAAAAAAATTAAAAGAATTCTATATAATTTGACCGAAAAGATACGCGGTTTCGTTTGCTTAGCATGGATATACGATAAGTTAATTACCTGACTCATGCCTTGAACTATAGATCTGAAGTTTCTCTATTAGAAGTACATATCAAAATCAAAATTACATTAAAACGGAAGACCATTTTCATACAATTTTTTGAAAATATGATGAGTTTTCAAATAATTTTGTCTCATATAGTATCAGACAAAAAGACTTCCAGAGTTCTCTTTCAATTGCTGAAAACTACAGATCACTAACTGTTGTGGTTATCGAATTATTAAGGCTTTTTCTCGTAGTCCTGATCTGATCGCGACAACCTTCCAAATTTTTATCTCACACATCTTCGATATGTGTTTTGCCTGCAAAGAGAAAAGAATTCTAATGAAGATTTTATTGTTCTAAATCTGTCAATAGTGTACGTCTTGTCCTTCAGGAAAACCAATAGTTCATAAAGTTAGTTGCAGATTATATGATTTGATATTTTTCAATGGTGTTCCTGCGAGTTTAAACGCCAATGAACATTCGAGGGTATAGAATTAAATTAGAGATATTCCTGGATAGGATTTTACAAGTCCTAGCGAATAATTTCAATTGAAAAAAATATTCTAGCTCAATTGAAATAAAAAATTTCTTAGTATAGTAGTTTTCGCTTTTTATATAAATGAATATTAGAGTTCATTCGACAGACAATTGCTGAGAAATTTTAAAAGAAGACTATATAATAATCTAATTGTTCAATCATTATCATAAAATGATAATTACTAATATATTCGTTTTTAATTTGTCTTCATTTATTTTTTCGAACAAAGTTTTTTTTTTTTTATTGTTTGATTTATAAGTATATTATGTTAAGAATGTAAATAATATTTAATTTTTTAGCTCGATGCAACATTGTATCGTCGAATTCTACTACAAATACCAACAAAAATAATTCCACGTATGGCTAATCCACTTCTTCTAGCTGATTTTTTGACTAGTTCATATGAAACACAAAATAATGCATCAAAAATTCTTGCACTACATGGTTTATATATATTAATGACACAATATAATCTTGAATATCCATTCTTTTTTGGTAAACTTTATTCATTATTAACAATTGATTTATTTAATGCTAAATATAAAGCAAGATTTTTTTATTTACTTGATATATTTTTACAATCATCGTATGTAGATTATTTGGTTTTGTTTTATTTTTTTTTTAAACAAAAAATATATTTTTCAAATATTTAATTTAGACATTTACCAGTAAATTTAATTGCTAGTTTTGCTAAACGTCTTGCTCGATTATCTCTATTAATACCACAACATGATCAATGTTTAATTATAACATTTATATATAATTTAATTATAAGACATCCAACAATTCGAATCATGATTAATAGACAACAAACTCAATCAATAGATTCAAATAAAGATATTTATTCATCTAAAGAACTTGATCCAAACAAAACAAATGCTATTGAAAGTTCATTATGGGAAATAGAAGTAAAAGAATTTAATAAATTTTATTATTGAAAACTATATATATATATATATAATTCTTTAGTCTCTTACTCATCATCATCATCCAGATGTAGCAACATGTGCTCTGACATTAATGTCTCTTCGGAAAAAAAACAATGAACGAGATATCCATCAATTACTTGAAATTGATTATGATGAGGTTTGTATACATATAACTAAAGAGATTTCTACTTCTCAGAAAAAAAAAACAACCTGGATTTATGTATGAAAATATTGAGTAGATACGATTTCACAATAATTTTACTTCAATGTAATAGAAATTAGTTTTGTTTTACAAATCAGAGACGGAATTGAATCGAATTTTACTGGTTCAGTTCGTTTTCGATTTCTGATGCATATGCTTCATTTCCTCTTGTATAGTAGAAAAACTTTAATTTTCTTTCAACGATCAAATAGATGTCTTAATATTATATCTGAATAAATTTTACGATAATCTCGAGTTATTACTCTTTTTTTTTTTCTAGATGTTCGAACATGATTTAAATCGACCAATTCGATCCGACAAGAAAAAAGATAAAACAAAAAATTCTGAATGTCCAATCAATTTCAATATGACTGTTAGTTTGTTTGATTGATAATAAAGTGTTTTTCTTTTCTTTTATTTGAAAAAGAATAAAAACAAAGCATTCTTCAAAGCACCATTTATTGCACGGGAAAAAACATTAGCAAGAATCATATTGAGATAGGATATTAGTTAAGATCTGACAGTTAAAAAAGAAGCAAAGCAAATTTTCATTTTTAAATTTAAGGTTTAGCTCGTCGATGAACTTGAATAAATTTTGATTTTTTCACAATTTTTTTTTCATTTCCAAATAATTTATAATATTCTAATAAAAGTTCTTTCCAATAAAGTTCAATATTTTCCATAATTAAATAATTCCAAATAAAATCTCGTCCTTGTCGAGCAATTTTTCCAACTAAACGATCATTATTTTGAGCAAATAATAAAATATTTTTAACATTATTTAAATCAGTTGATATTGGAATATAATGATACCAAGGTTCAAGATTATGATAAAAAAATTCAATCCAATCTGAACCAACATGTATAACAAGTGAACCACATAAAAATAAATGACGTAAACGAAATGATGCAGCAACACCACGAAAATTAAATAAATATTTAAATTGACAAAATGCTTCATGTTTTAATTCATCAGCTGGTGGATAACCTAATGTATCTTGATCAGATTTCCATGCTTGATTTTTTGTATATTGTGCATCAAGTAATTCTGGATGATTACGAGATAATAAAATTAATGGATCACGTTCAGATGATGTTCTTGAACCACGAAAAAATCCACGAGATTCTTTTTTTGACCAAGGAATATCTTGTCGAGCTTTATTTAATGCTTGTCGCATTATATCCCAACGACCAATACCAGTTGGATAAACACTACCTAATGCTGGTCCACCATCCCAAAATGACCATGCTGGATAAAGAATATCTGTATCATGAGAAAATAATGATTTACTAAATGATAAAATTGGAATGTTAGGTTGATTTTGTGGCCAATCATATGTATTTATTAAAAATTCCATATCAGGTAAAGAATCAATAATATTTAAAAGAAAATGTTCTATACCATAATTACGTGCTGGAAATATTAATTCATCATCTATTTGACGATATAAACGATGATTAATTATTTGATAAAGTGTAAGACGATGAGTTTTAGCAACAGATTCAATTCTATTTAATTGTTTTTGAATTTCATCTTTTGGTTGATTTTTCCAATAAGAAAAATCTAGATTAATTTGATGATGAAATATAGATTCATTATCATCATTTGTTTGATTTATATGATTTTCTTTAGCTTTTTCAATTAATTTAATATATTTATCCCATTTAGATGTCGTAGAATATAGATCATTTTCTTCACGAAAATATTTTGTTTTTTCATGACTTGTGTCGTCTGACTCATATTTAAGTGAAGAGTCTATTTTAGGAAATAATAATAATAGGTAGACGATAATAATAATAAGATGTAGGTGTAAGAGAGCCATTCTGAATCATAGATGTTTGAATTAGTCGTTCGTTTACATAGATATATGTATGTACATATTGACAACACAATAATTATTAAAAGTGACATCTATTGAAAAAAATATATATTATTATTTTTTTCTCTTAAGACGAAATTTTCGATAATTAAAAATTTTTTTCCAAGTATAAATAATGTTGAATATAATTTCTTATGATAGTAAAATCTGAATTATTTCGATTGGAAGATAATTTGCTTTTATTGTGATTTTTTTTGTCATTCTCTCTCTTAGTGTTGTTTTCGTGCGTCAATATATATTTATTTGTTTATTTATTTATTTATTTATTTATTTATTTATAAAATTCCGAGATAAAAAAAAACCTAAGTCATTACGAGACCCATCTTGTATATTCACAATCGTATCTCACCTATTTATACAAATAAATTTAGCATTGTTTTAGTTTTATTTTCTTTCAAGGTTTATTTTATTTTCTTTTATTTTATTTTTTTATCTTTTTATTATCAAAATTAAAAGAAAAAGAAAACGATTATATTTATTTTAGTTACATTTTTTTTTTATAAATTCCTCAAAAAATCAATTATCAATGCAAGGAGACGAGGTAGAATTTGAATTTACACCAAGTTTATTAGAGACTCCATCATTAATGACTCCAAATATTGTTTTAAATGCACCATCAATAAAATCAGTATTCCAAATGACCCGTACAAATATTTCTATTCCAAGTGATATTATATCAACATCTAATCCATCATTAATAATAACAACAACAACTAGGGAGACCCAACCATCTATATTTTCAGCTGATGTCAAAGTATCAAAAATTGAAGATGAACTTAAACAAAGTGTAGCTGAATCACGTAGACCAACACCATCACCATTTCAAAACATATCTTCAAATAATGTTTTTATTTTGGATAAAACTCCTGTTATTACTAATGACGACGGAACAACAATTGAAATACCATCAACAGCCGATGTAAGAAATATATATATATATATATATATATATAATGATTAATCATTTACATTGGTATTTTTCAAATGATGATTCATTTTCATTTATATTTAGGTTGTTAAAGAATTAGAAGCACTTACAAATGTAAATCCATTACAATTTCAAGAAAAAGTATTAATCAATGATAATCATGAACGTGATACAACAACCACAACAATGAACGGTGATAATATTCATTATGATTCACCTCCAACAATAAGTATGGGTATTGTATCACCGAAAAAAAAATTTCTTATACGTAGTCAATCCCATACAGAACCAATGTCACCTATACAAAATAATAATAATAATAATTTGTCTCAATCTCAAAAATCCAATAATGATAATAGTATTTTAAATACACAAAGTAGTCTTGATGATGAGAATTCAATAGATGACCCTATTAATAATCAATTTACACGAACAACAGGTTTATCAACAATAACACATCCTAGTGATACAAATATTGATAATAATCAACAATTTAAATCTATTATTGATAATGGATTTGAACATCATCTAAATATACAATTAAAGACTGAACAAAATATAATACCTCATCCAATAATTAAACAACAACAACCAATTGTACTTAATTCTATTAATAATAGTCATAAACGGACATTTCAGTCGACTAATATTGGTAAGTATTTATTCAGAATAACAATAGATAATACTTTTGACTCCATATTTTGTTCATATGTAGAAAATCTATAGATTACAAAAATCATAAGAGGATATAGATGCATGTTACGATTAAGCCATGCAATGGAAATTTTATTGAAATTTCCCTGTTGGACCCTCATTTTCTAGCACAATTAAATTTTAGAATTATTGAATGTAGCGCATTACTGAGATATGAATATCTTAGAAAAATTCATATCTCAGCGATTGCTACTTTTAAAGATTCTAAAATTTTTTCTACAAGCTAATCTAATTTAGGCCTTGATACAGACAAAGTTCTAGATTAAAATTGGAAAATATGATTTTGTTAGACACCTAGGGTCCTACAGGGAAATTTCGGTAGAAATTTCATCATACAATCAAATCGTAACATGAGCCCATATTTTCTTAAGATTTTTCTAGTCTACAGATCTTCTACTAATGAGTAAAATATGGAGTGAATCACTTCGAATGATTCCCTCATTAGACAGATAAGCAAGGCATTTACTAAATATTATCTTAATTTTTAAATGTCTAATTAGATCTCAGTCTATTTCAACTGAATTCTATCTGAATATGATATTATATGAAAATTTACCTTTTTTTAAATTTACTTTACAAGCATTTATTTGAACATGCTGATAACATTAGCCGATCCAATCCAATGATTGGATAGGTCAAAGGATATATCAAATGTTTGTTATACAGATAAACTCTAGAAAATTTAATTTTTATGTAATCGACTTATAATATTAAATTGATTTTAATTCATTTAAAAATACATTGATTAGTCTTCTATGCGTGTCAATGGCTTTTCTATTGCTCTTCTTGACCTTGAGTCTTCATAGTGTTATTATAACATGATACTAATTCCATACTTTGTTAAGTTGAGACTAGAGATGTGTGGAACTTTGAGAAAGAATTTTCTGTAATCAGAATTCAAGTTTATAGTAAAATATTCAATGGTTTTAAGCAAATTATCTTACAAATCCTATGAATCACAAAATAATTCAAGAGAGATGACTCGAAAAAAGTGCTAGCCATCGACTAAATAAATAAGAAGAAAAAAACCGAGTATTGAAGAATTATTTTAGATGTGGTACGAATAAATTCTGGCATAGTTTTTTCTAGACCGCGACTGGAATCGATTAAATTGAACTAATTGTTCTTCATCGACTTTTATTGATTGAAAGGAATTTTCTAAGTTTGTCATTTTTCTCTGGTTAAAAAATGTTGAGAACATATTTTAGAGAATCCTTATTTGGATATTGAAATCAAAATTTTTTCGACTTTTACTTTTTCATTACTAATATAGCTTGAAAGTGCCCACTGGCAAATGCTACATAAATGAGGGTTCTTCGTTATTAGTTAGCACTTTTATTAGACCTAAGTTTTGAAATCCCTAGCAGAAAAACTCACGCTACGATTATTCTTTGTATGCAAAATTCTCCTAATGATAATTTCTAACGGTATTGAGAGCATGGGTGATGAACCTCTAACATGGCCAGTTTTTGCTCATTTTAGTTGGTGAAAAAAACTTTCCGGATAGATACAGGAAAGTTTATTTTGTTTTTCTCTCAAAATCAATTTTTGAACAAAAATAACGAAGTTTCCTCTAACATGGAACGTTCGATCGGGCTTAAACTTTTTTCTATGAGCACTTTGAACAAATTAGGGTGCGTATTTTTTGTTTCCTCAAAATGTTATTCCTACGACATCCGGCGACGTTTAAAAAGTTAGTGCCATTGAAAAAACACGTTTTTCATTTGACGGTGCTTCCAGTATTTTGCTTCTCCTGATCTGTAGGAACGATATTTTTGAGAGAAAAACAGAACACCTACCCCAATTTGATCCTAGTTGTCAAAAAAGAATTCAGGTCGAAAAAATGAAGTATAGAGTTTCGCGAGTAGGTATGCAACAGCTCTCACTTCAATGAACGGATTCTTTTTCGAGAACTAGGTCTAGTGAACAGTTCTTTTTTGTGAACTGTGTCCAGGGAACAGTTCTTTTCCAAGAACTGTGTGAAAGGACTACTTCTCTTTTTAGAACTGGGTCTAGTAACTAGTTCGTTTTTTGAGAATTGAGTCCTTTTATTCTAGCATTAAGTTTCCATTAGTTTCATTTCAGCACATTGGTGTAGCTCACAAGCATGACCTAAAATGAAGCAATTATAAATCTAATGGAAAGGTTAAAATGAGATGTTTAGTGGCACTAGTTTATTCAAAAATAACTGCCATATAGATCAGCTCCTATCAAAAGAACTATTGGGACAATTCGCAAGATCGGAAGTAATATGGAACTGTTGTAGACCTATTTGCGAGAGGAACCTTTTCGACTTTTACGACCATGATATCTCCCTGAATTGCGGAGATTTCAAGCATTTGTGTTCTGAATTTTACGTTACTTCATAAAAATAATGTAATTTCCAAAATTTTCGCAATTATGTACTTACAAAAATTTCTGAAATTACAGAAATTTTCAATATATCTAAAGACTTTTGATTTGCACTGCTATATAGTTATCGAGCTGATGGAAATTTCAGACATTTCTGTAATTTCCTTTTTTGCAAATCTGAACATACCTTGAATTTGGAGCCAATGACAACTTTTGCTCTACTAATCGAGATCTATCTACTTTGAAAGTTTCATCATTTCTCGTCGAGCCATTTCCGGGAAACTTCGAGCGCGGAAGATTTCTTAAGTGCTCTTATAAATATAATCAAAGTATATTTCAATTTATAAAAAACACAATCAAAGGTGTGTTAGATTTCTCACCTCATTTCGTGAATATTTTTTTTCTCGTTAGCGGGAATATTTAAGTTTTTGAACTCTTGTTCACGAGGAAACATGAAGTTTTTCAGTAAAATTAGAGCTTAGCAATCAATTGTCGAGCAAATTACTTTTTTTTTGGTTTAGTAGAACATCGTCTGTTCATCTTTGAAAAAATCTTACTCATATAAACAATTGTAGCATAGTATTTTCTCTTGTAGAGATATGGAAACCTGAGGAAGAAAAAGTGATTTTTGAAGATATTTCTTATAATCTATTTAAAATTATTTAATTGACAGACCAATTTTTATCGGTCTGAAATAATTTTTGGAACCCGATTGGATCGAAAATTTTCGATCGGTTGAATTCTGAATCAATGTCTAAAAGAATCTTCAATAGATAATAAATGTCTAAGCCATAGATATACATTCAATGATAAATTATTTCTATTGTTTGATTTGATTATCCTTAATGATTAGGTAATAATATTCCACCATTAACAAAAACAAATACAGTTATCATGCCGCAACCATCATTAAATGAGGTGACATCAACTGATCAATTATCAACTGCAAAACGACAACGAACAACTCCAATACCAATAAATACAACAGTTATGAATTTTCGTTCATCTTTTCCATCATCAGCAGCAGTAGCAGCACCAGGGACAAATACATTAACTACAACCACGACAACGAATGGTTCTAATGCAAATGGTGGATCTGAAGATCAACGTAAGAAGCAAATTCGTGATAGTAATCGTGAAGCAGCACGACGTTGTCGAGAACGTCGTCGACAATATATTGAACAACTTGAAGGAACTTTAGAACAACATAAAACACAAATAAAACAATTAAGTGAAAAATTAGCTCGTGTAGAACGTGAAAATACACAATTACGAGCTATACTTTCAGAAACAAAACTTCTTCATCAAGCACCACGTATGTCAGCGAATGAAGGACATGTTGATTATACTAATGTTGTCACAGCAACTGGAATGAATATAAATTCCGAATCAAATCATCAAATTGATGGAAGAACAATACAAAGAAGTTATATTGATAGAAATAATCTTTAGTCTTCCATTATTATTTTTGAACAGTATGTATAAGTATGAGATGATGTTTGCTTTGAAAAAAAAAGACAAAACAACGTTAAAGGAAATTCACAAAGTGTTTAGCCGGTTGTATTTTTTCGTTGCTCGTTTTCTCTACATGTACATTTTCTTTCCGCAAAAAAATTATTTTCTTTCTTGCAGTGACTATTATTTTTTTTCGTTTTTTTTTTGTTTGTTTTTCTTTTTTTTTCTATAGTGCTATACTGTAATTGTACATAAACATATTAAAATAATTCTTTTTACTAACTTTTCCCTCTATTTTATGTATGGAGCCAAATCAAATATTTTTCTCTGATTTCTTTTTTTTTATCCTGATAGATCTAAATATGTATGGTTTGAGCATAGGCATATATGCGATGATAATTTTTATTTATCTTTTATGCTCTTGTTTGTTGACTGTCTATTCGTCTTTATACTTATGCACTCATTTTGCCACCAATATGCCCATATATATTATATGTCTGTTTCTTTTCTTTCTTGATCTTGGTTGAAATACATTGTTTTGTGTATGAATAATAAATTGAAGGAGAAAAAAAATATAATTTTATTTTTTAGATTAATATGAAATTTCGTATTCTTATTTATTTAACACTAAATATTTTATCATTAGATCCTAATGATAGAACGTTTCTTTGTTTGAATATTTTTACTTAATATTTATTCAAATAAAAATTGTTTAATAAATAATAATAATAATACAATTACAAAAAAATTTACTGGCCTAGTTAATTTTTCACCAAAATTTAATCATGAAAATAATAGTTATTCCGTACGTATTTCTAAATATGTAAAGCAGGTTTGATATGTTTATTTTTCGAATAATAAAGTATCAAGTTAGTGTAACAATCGAATGTCTACTGAATAGTACTTTACCTAAAACAGGCAATTACTATGAACTGTATCTTTATAGTAGAATATCTGTTTTATATAGACAACACTATTACCTGTGGAAAATGAATATCATATGAGTTATACTGAAATAACAATGTCAGTAATTTGATAAGATTAACGTTTAAACAAAATATTAATATTTAACGTCAAAACAGTCAACAAATTTATAAGTTGTCGCATTAGCAATGAGTAAATTATGAATATTTGTTCTTTTGAAATTCGAAATATATTAAGAACCATGCACGGATAGAGATATACTATTTCAATGTCCACGAGATTATCCTCATTTATTTATTCAGAGGATACACGAGAATGCAAAGGTTGTGAGGAAGAGGTGTATTAGGGAAAGTCTTACAGGGGCAGTCAAAATTTAAAAAAATAATCTTGCTATTTTTACTAGACAATAACGAATAATTTACAATTATAGGACGGATGTACACACCTTTTACTAATAGTCAACGTTCTTATCGTTATTTTTTCCAGATTCTTGACTTACTGATAAGATCGATGTAGACCAAATCTCTGTCTGTCTGTTCCTTGTGATTTAAGTATAGGCACTTTATAGATCAATATGATTATCTTATGTCACTTGTGTTTTATATTTACTACAAACTTTCAGTAAAATACGCAGAAAAAGTAAAAGATAGGTACAAAAAGAAAATACATCCCATTTCATCTAACATGCAAAAAGAAAAGATAAAGAATATTAAAAATGATGAATGAAAAGAACGAAAAAAAATCAGTTATACAGTCAGACTATAAATCTAACAAGTACATTATTAAGAGAAAAAAAGAAAAAAATAATCGAAGCAATCTATCTATATTAAAAATACGTAGCTTTTATAGATCGTTGTCTTCATCTCTACGTCATCTAGAACTGATAAATATTCAATTATTGTCGAAGTTCTTCGTCTTAATAGAATTGTTATTGATTAACTAGATAACTGTTGTTCATTAAATTGAACATGATTATAAGCGTTCATAGACATAATAAAGTACATTGTAGAAAAAAACTTAAATTGAACACAATAAATATTAACTATCGTCGCGTAGAAATGGATAACTAACGTTTAAACGTTCGTATTTGAGCTATTTCAGGCAAAACTGGATATGCTCACCTTTAATTTGACTTCGATTCTTTACAAAGATTATTTTTCTAAATAACTTCTTTTAGCATAGACATATGTAAAAATGTTGGCTCTTTCAGCTAGTTATTAATTAAAAGAAAAGTAACTAGCGAATATTTCTCTAATCATATGAGAAGAAAAAAATCTGGGAACTTCAGAATAAACTTTACGGTACGAATTGTATCTATGGAGGAATTTTTAGCAAGAGCAGACTCTAAAATAAACTTTCTCCTAAAACTCAGTTTTCTCGAAGTCCCATCAAGTTCCGAAATAAAACTTTTCGTCCTACCATCATCTAGATATTCTGAAAAAAGATTTGTACTGTTTGGAATTGGTTTTGAACTTCTCAATCGGTTATAAGAGCAGTTTTTCGTACTTCGCCATGTCACTTACGAAGAGTAAATTGATTTTCGTTTGAAAAATCTAAGCATGCTCAGAAAAAGAACTTTAGATAGAGATTTTATAGCCTCAGAAGTTGTCTATATTTAGTTTTCAAAAATGTTGCCGCAATTTAGAATTGTTTTGAAAGTAAAATACATGAAGTGAAAGTCGATGTACTTTTAAACATTAGATTTTTCCTGATAATTCCTCTACACAAAGGTGTCTAGCATTAATTTTTTCAGCGTATCTAGAGTAACTTAACATACGAGTAACATTTAAAAATTAGGTTTTGTAAAGTTCATCATCCCGAGACACATATATTTTAATTTTGCGAAGTCAGGTTACTAACGAGTGATTTTGGTCGTATATCCTCCTGAAAAAAATAGTGTCACTTGATATTTTCTATATATCATCACTATAAATTAACATTTTGTAAAAAGTAATTATATATTCGGATAGCCCCTGGAATTCTCTAGAACTCTATATATGTAAGTTTTGAACTATATTTGTTCGCTAAAACTTAATTGAAGAACAGTAAAGGCACCCTCGTCGTTAGACTTCCCAGAAATGCATTTATTTTTCTTTTTCATCGATTTTTTAAATTTATTTTTCATATAGAAACAAGTTATTATAAAACTCAGTATATAATCTGAAAGTTCACGAAAGTCTTTATTACTTTATACTTTCCCAGTCATTATTAGCTATTATTTGATTACAAATATTCGGTATATTATTTATATACACACGTACGACGTCTTCAGGAATCGCATTCCATGCCTGCTCAACTAACTGTTTTAAACGTTGTTGACACGGGGTGTCATCTTGAATGAATTGGCACGCACAAAGAAATAATCGAAACTCTCAAGAACGTTTAGAACAGTTAGTTGAGCAAGCATGGAATATGATTCCTGAAGACATCATACGTGTGTATATAAATAATATACCAAATATTTTTAACCAAATCATAGCTAATAATGGCTGGAAGAGTACAGAATTATAAAGACCTTCGTACACTTTAAGATTCTATACTTAGTTTTGTAATAACTTGCTTTTATGTTAAAAATAAATTTAAAAAAATCGATGAAAAAGAAAAAAAAATGCATTTTCGGGGATTCTGACGATGAGGATGCCCAGGCGTGCAGAATCTGCCGGTAAAATAAAAAATTTTCCCACTTTAAAATTCAATTAAAAAACGAGTTTTCTTGTTGAAGATGTTTATTCACAAAAAAAAACATCTACCACTATTTAACACATCGCGAATGCGCATTTGAAAAATGCTACTATTTAATATCGTTTGATTCAGGTAATCTGATTATTTGTACTCTTCGTAAACGATTTAAACTAACTGAAACAGGCGAAACAAGTTTTCAAAGTTGGTATTGTTCACTTTTTTATATGAAATAATCATCGTCTATCTTTCATTCGGCTAAAATAATTATTGAGTGAATTTGCAATAAGTATTAATTTACACCGATATCAACTCCAAAATGACACGCTAATCATCTCACAGTCAAATTTCTACCTATCGTACCCTCCTGATTCGATGAAACTAGGACTACTAGAATAGAGCCACACTCTAACCACTTTTCAGAAATGAAGTCAAACTTAGCCGAACCCGAAATAATTTTTCAAAAGTAAATCCGAATTGAACTGAACTTCAACCAAAAACAAAGGTTCAGTTCAGTTGCTGATGACCATATATTAGTCATCCTAGTGGTTATGTACTCATACCCACATATACATAATAGCAACTGTTATGCAGCAACAGAGAAAAAAAAACAGCAAATAGTGGCATTCTATTAGGCAGAATTATAGAAAGAAAAGAAGAGAAGAGAACACAAACAGTGTGTATTGTATCAAGAATAGACACGAAGAGACAGAGTGAAAGAAATGACAACATGCATGATGAACATAAACAAAGGTAGACGATATTGACACTACGACAGGGACACGGATAAGTCTTTTAGAAGTTTATTCAAAAGAAAAATAAAAGGTCTTATCGATGTATACATAAATAAACTGGGACTCATTGAAAAATTTCTCCCATGAAAGAAAATACTTATCAAAAAATTTCCTCAGATACTATTAAATTTTCAAAAATTTACCCGAACGACCGTTCGCGTACTCGAGTAGATTCTGTACGCCTGAGAGTACCTTTACTGTTTTTCAATTATGTTTTAGCGAATAAATGTAATTCGAAACTGACATATATAGAGTTGTAGAAAATTTCACAAGCTATTCGAATACATAATTACTTTTTTCATAATGTTAATTTATAGTGATGATACATGGAAAATATTGAGTGACACTATTTTTTTTTCCGGGGTGGATATCAGGGTATCCCAAAATGATAGGACCTTCTATTGATGTTGTCAAAAAATATTTCTGGAATTTTAAAGAGTTCATGTCAGTTATTTCTTAAAATTGAAAACATTTTTTTTTGACAACATCTGTAGGGAGTTCCATAATTTTGGAATATCCTGTATATATAATATTGTTTTATTTAAATACTGAAATATATGACGTCTGTAGTCTTAACAATTCAATAATGAAAACTTCTCCAAATATATTTAAAATTTCCAATTCTATCTGGTAATTTAATGGTTTCGGTTTCACGTAATATTTTGAGAATCGAGTCGCGACTATTTTTTTCTCATTTCTAGTAACAGGAACCAATTTCTTTTTCATTTTTAGTAATCGGAAACGGACTCGGAATCGGAGTTCCGCTTCCGGATAATTCTTAAGAACGCCAAACTGTTGTGTACATAAACATCACGCGCTACTTGTCTTGAGAGTCAGATAAGAATCTTGTCTGAGTTTTAAGGAAACTTAAATATCTTCTATATTCTTTCCATTTTCTTATTTTCTTTTTGTATCAATACTGCAAGATTCTTTTCATTTTGAACTTCGGGCAAGAATTGGTTTTTTCTTTCTTGTTGAAAAGCACCTTGTCTGAGCTTCAATATGAAAAAGATTCTTCGATGATCAATCAAGAAAAATAAGAAACTGGAAAGAATGGATGGCAAGAACATCCACTACTGTCGACTTGTGTAGTTTTTAAAAATCAAATGTTGTTATTCTTATTGCTTGTATTTAATTAAAAGCTTTAATTTGTTATTGTTGCCGTACTGCATAGAATGCGATCATTCTCATTGTTTTCATGCTGCGCAAAAGAAAACTCAATTGAAAGTAAATTTAATTTTTTTTCTTATAGAATTTAATTAAAGAGTTTGAATTTTAAGAAGGTCACATAGCTGTTGCTACGGATGAAAATGCTAGCTGTAAGAAATATCCTACTGCTTTATGTGTAATTGAAGTTTTAACTCAGTAATATAATGAATCAACACCATTGATTATTGATTTTATGAAATCTGTTTATCATCATCTTGAATGAAGCCAGATATGTAATCGATCCCAAACGAGGAAAAAAAGGTCTTCGCTTGTCATTTTGATGTAATCTAGCTGTTTTTTTTTGTCCTATATGTGCATTTCTTCAAAATAAAATATAAAAACTGTATGTTAACTAATAAAAAACAAAGCAACGTTTTATAAATAAAATTAATATTTATATATTAAAAAATATTCAATCAATCAATAAATTTTCTTGTTCCTTTTTAGATGATCTTAATAATTCATTTTTTTTTAATATTGTGCTTATCTTCTACCTTAGCTAAAATGACTTATTGTAAGAACGCTTTGGTTCTTTCTTAACTATTACAATAAAATTTTTTTCATTATTTATTTTAGTTAATCTTGAAAATATCTATGGACCATATTGTAATCCAGGGAATACATATACACCAGATGCAGGTCTTGTCCGATATGCTGGGTTTGTTTTAGAAAAAAAAAAATCTTCATTGAATTAGTACTTTCGTTTATATTTATTTAGAACTCCATGGACCGGTAAATGTGAATTAAATTTACAAAGTTGTTGCTTTCCAAATCCACGTAATTTATCTCAAATGAGTAATATATTAGTTTCAACAAAATTTTATATTCGCTTACTTAAACCACCATTATGTTTATCAGAAAATGTTACTATTCAATCTGAATCCGGTGAAAAGGTAATTAAATAATAGAATACTCAATGATAAAAGAGCAGACATTAATATTTTGAAAAATTGATGTAGGACGTCGAAAATTCTGAAAAATCAAATATCTATTCTTGTGTCATGATTGAATTACTTGAGCGTTAGTGGCGGTTATATCTTAAAAATTTTGCAGCCCATTAGTTTGATACCTCTATATTCAATTATAATTAATAATGATTTTTCTTTTTTTGTTTCGTTTAAGATTATAATTGATTGTAATGTAACAGAAGGTAGTGAATATTATTTAGATACTGAAAAATTAACAATAACTTTTGATCGAAGAGAAAAATTTCCTATATCAAAATTTGCAATGATAGTTACACCATTAAAAATAAAAACACGTAAGTTTACAAATAAAATTTGATTAAAAAATAATATATATATATATATATTTATAACTTGTAGGAATGTTTACATTATGCGGTTTTGATTGTTTTACGGATACGTATTGTATTGATCGAAGTCTTATTTGTGATCGATATCAAAATTGTCCGAATAATGTTGATGAAGCTCAATGTGATTACCGTTAGTTTTCTTGATTTATTTTATTCTATTGTATTTTGTTTGAATTATATGATTTAATAGATCATACTCAACCGTCATTATCACTTCAAGCCAAAATAATTCTCTTAGTTGTTCTATTAACGATCATATCATTTGATATTTTTTCTATATTGTTTTGCTATTTTTGTTGTGGAATTTCAAATCAACATGATCTTGATATCAAAGAAGGAAAGCGAAGTACGAAATCTTCTATATTTTGATTAGAGAAAAAAAACTAAAAAGAAATATTATTTTTATTTATTTTTATTTAGGTCCTACAATATTAGAAGAAGGTGCTGCTGCAACTCCATTATTGCAATCAACAATCTCTAACAACACTAATAAATCTCATTGAATAAATAAATAAACGTCTAACATTTAGTTTTTGTAGTTCCTAAGCCAGTTATTGTTTTATTTTTCTAGTCATTTGTTGACCTTTTTTATGTAATAATCCGACATTTATTTTTTATCGTTCAGATAAAATAGATTTTACACCTCAGTTTATTATTATTTTTTTCAATATTTTTACTCATCTTATTATTTGTTTATATATATATCTGTGAATTGAATGTATTGAAGAGACATAGATTATATAAAAACAATTTTGTCCAACTTATTCGTCCTAATTGGTTTACAAAATGTCGTCATTACGATAATAAGATGAATAAAAAAAAAGAAAAAAAAAAGAATGTTTTTATTCTATTTTTATTTTATATGTATTGCTTTAATTGAAGAAGTTTTTCAATAAATTATCGAATAAATAATGGTTCAGTATCACTATCAAATCTCATTATTGGATATCTATTTGAATCGATAAGAAATTTTTCAAAATTTCATCGGAATGATGTGGTTTATAAAAAATTCTTGTATGATCTTCAAAAAATTTATTTGTTGATGGTATACAATATTTTAAATATTCATATAATGAATGTTTTAATTTTTACCATTAACATCAATTATCCAAAATAAAGGAAATTTTGAAATAAAATTTTTTCCTGGTCGAATATATTTCAAAGCATTTAATAATTCATCTTTTGTTTCAGCTAGTTCGTGATAACCAAATTGATTACATGATATACCAAGAATAGTAAATTGATTTGTTTTAGAAAATTTTTCTTGTAATGCATTAAATTGTATATATTGTGATGTAATACGTCAATATGTAGCTACATTAACAATTAAACATAATTGATTTTTATATTTTAATAATGATTGTTTTTGTAAATCAAGATCTTCAAGTTCAAAATCATAAATAGTACATGTATGTTCACATGTGCGACAACGTGTAAATGGTACATGATTATTTTTATCTTTGACTATCAAAGAAAAAAATTGAATTTAACTGAGTTAAAAAAACAAGACTTTTTTTTGTTTTTGTTTACAATATTTCATATCAAGTCCAACTGTTGAATAATTTTTTTTTAAGTAGGTTAATAATAAAATCTGGTTGGTGTTGTAGATTTTTCTTGCGATCGTTATTATCATTTGAGTCTCGATCCTTGACCGTAGTGGTAGGTAGCGACGACATTTATTTTTCTTCTTTCTTTTCTTATGTAAAGCGAAGAAAGAAAAAAACAGAATGAAAACAAGTTTACGTAGAAAATAAAAGAGGCCCGTAGCAACAAAATGACTATTTATTTGCTTTTTTTAGATAATAATGTCTTATCCACCATTTGAATTAGGCAAAAGCCGTTATGATCTCGTAAGCTTAATTTTAGTCAATTTTTAATCGAATTAAATCGAATATTTAATTAGAATACTTATTGGGGACGATTTTTACATTTTATGAATATTATTGATCCACGAACATTATTTGTCAGCAATGTAAATCAAATCAATAGTCTTTTACATTAACTTGATTCTATTTTTTTCGTAGTCTAAATTAAATGAATGTCAGCAATTACTTGAACAATATCAATCAAAAACTTTACCACCAGGTATTACTGACAAAGATTTATGGGAAGCACAAAAAGTCGTACAAGTTAGGTTTTATTTTTATAATATTTTTTTTTAATGTTATTGAGATTTTATAAATTTATTAATAGGCTATTCTTCATCCTGATACAGGACATAAAATTTTTATGCCGTTTCGAATGGCAGGTAAGATTTCTTTTAATTAATTTACTTGCATTGAAACCAAAAAAGAAAAGCAATAAAAATATTTCTTAAATTTAACATTACAGAATTGTTTTAAAAAGAAAAAAAAAAAAAAGAAAAAGTGAAAATATACTTTAATTTTCTTTTTCTTTTTTTTGAAGCAATATATCAATCACTATTTAAAGTAAGATTTTTATTATGTGAATACCTTTTTCTTTCTCAATACGTATTCTCTCAGCATGGTTTCTATTCTTATCCTATGAAATAGAGACCTTTCACCTATAGTTAACAAATATTTGCCAATCACTTCTAAACAATCTTTTATTTATTTTATTGCTTAATACATTTTATGGCTTTCTTGTTATTAAAGGATATGTACCATTTGGTACACCAATTGTTGTTGGTCTTCTTATGCCAGATCCAACACTCAAACAAATTATTTTTTGGCAATGGCTGAATCAAAGGTATATAAATAGAATTATTTTAAGATACACATATTGCAAAATTGGAGTAAATTTTATTATTCATTGATTTCTATATGGTTTGATAGAGCTTGAACAGTTGTTTACAAATATACACTTTTTATTTCAATTAGGTAATCATTTCATTGCAAAAAGCTCCAATTACTGATAAGATCATAGATATAACCAAAATCATTTTTTTTCCTCAAAGCAACTCTTAAGTTTCTAGAATCTTTTTGATAATAGTTATTTTTTTAAACTAAGCATCAAAAGCTAAGTAAAAAAAATATTATTTTCTCAGATTTAAAATAAATAGTGTAAAAAACCGCTATCAAGATATGTAGGCTTATAATATGCATGTATATATGCTTTTTGCAAACTTATTTGGGGTTTTTTAATGATAGAAGATAAGACCACAAATATCTTATCTCATTTGAATCAGCTGGTTTCGAACTACAAAATTACATACTTAGATTTTTTTCAGATGTTGTCTTATTGTTGAGAAAACCAAACATTTCTTGGTTTTAATCAAAAATGACCTTGTTGATCACAATTTCTGTTATCAACTCTTAATTGTAAACAAAATCAATAGCATATAGAGAATCAGTGTGAAAATCAACACTAGACTACATACATTTTAGTAAAATTACTTTTACATGGAAAACATACTTGTACTTCCACTCAATATTTTTCTTCTAAAATTTTGCCTCCAGTTAATTTTCCATTTGACACAACATTTGCTGAAATGTATGTAATGCAGCATAGATTTTTCTGCTGATTCTGAATATGCTGTTTATTTTGTTTATCAATTGAACTTTGTAAACAAGGTCATTTTTGATGCTTTTACTATTCGAACAGGGAAATGTTCGATTTTCTCGACAATACAACAAAAGATAAAATCTAAATGTGTACTTTTTCCAATTTTCCGCTATGTGTACCTTAAAAGGAAACCAAACAAGACTTCACAACTATGAAGTAATTATCATCATTTAGTCATAATGCTGGTGTCAATTATGCAAATCGAAATGCAACACAACATACACCTGTATCGAAATTTGCTATTGGATATTTAAGTGCAGTTACTGTTTCAGTTTCAATTGCTGTAAGTGGTTCATCTATTTTCACATATCTTTATATCTTTATACTGTCAGGTTGGTCTTACTATGGCTATTCGTCGAGCAAAATCACTTCCACCAACACTTAAAACAGTTGTACAACGATTTGTTCCATTACCTGCTGTCGGTAATATTAATTACATATCTTTATATGATAATCACTCGGGCTTTTCTGTTCAATGAGAAAATATAATAAAAGGATAAAAGAAGTGAAAATTTTTGAAAACCACTAACGCATTGTTTTGTGCATATTTAAATTTCATAAATATGCTTATTTATATTTCATTCTAATTATAGCATGTGCAAGTACATGTAACGTTCTTTTTATGCGTTTTCACGAATTGTATGAAGGCATCGAAGTACTTGATGAACAAAATAAACCAATAGGTGTATCAAAATTAGCTGCTAAAAAAGTTATTAACATTTTTTTTTTTGTGTTTTTAGAAATATCATATCGATATAAATATACATTAAGTTTTCTCTTTAGGCTTTAACTGAAATGGCAATGACACGTGCTTTTCTACCGGTACCAATTCTTTTCTTTCCACCTGTTATAATGTTAGCATTCGAAAAGTAAGATTTTTTGTTTTTATTAATATAAATAAAGTAAGAAACTAAATTATTAATTAATAGAAATCTACTTCGTCGTTTTCCACGTCTTAGTTTACCATTAAATACACTTGCATGTACACTTTCATTTGGCTTAGCATTACCAATGTCAATAGCATTATTTCCACAAAAATCTAAAGTAAATATTAAATTCTCTTTTGTTCTTTTTTTTTTGTTCTAACAAATTTTTATTTTATTCAATAGGTGGCTACTAATGAACTTGAAAAAGAAATTCAAGCAAAAACACAATTACCTTATGTTTATTTTAACAAAGGACTATAAAAGAAAATTCAGTATTAATCATTTATTACTTAACATCTATTTTAAAATTAATTTTTCTATCAATTTTGCTTAATTTTTTAGAGTTACAAGCTAGAATAATATTTACTCGCTTTTTTTTTAAAGATATTCTTATAATTATTTATTAATTTACTAAAATGGATTATTTCGAGTAGATTTTCTAATATTTGTTTGTTTTTTTTATTTAATAATTTCTATTTTGAGAAAGATCTTTCGTGTGAGAGAATGAAATTGGATGAAAAATTTTCGAAAAGTAGTTATTATCACATAATCGCACGGACAAATTGAGTTTGTTACAAATCAAAAGTAAAATTCGATATTTGTTTATCACTCATACTGATTCAATTCAATTCACTTTTATCTTATAAATCTTTGTGAAATGGGGTGTGGATGTTGGTGAATTCTTGTATAATAATACTTGTTTTTATAGATGTTTTCTCATTCTTTCTAACACGGGACTTAACTATTTACTATTAGTTTGAATTTCTTGTGTTCTACTAAACTAAGAAACCTTTTATTAAAAATTAATTAGCGAATATTAAATTAAAAACTTTATTACCACATTGAAAACGATTTGTTTCTAAGAGAATTGCTGAAAATATTTTTCTATGGGTACAACTTAAAAACAGAGAAATAAAAGTGAATTTTCTAGAAAATGAAATTTAGGAATATAATAAATGCTTTCATAGGTATTCAGTCATAAAACTTTTGAAAATTTATTTATCTATTAGATTCTATAATTCTATTCATATTAGTAAAATAAAAATTTTAATTTGACAAATAATTGACAATGATAAGGTTAAACTACTGAAAAATTTCGAATAGATCTATTGCTAGAGCTATGACGTTTTTCAATATTTTGACCTTAGCACTGTCATTCATTTGTCAAATTAAAATTCTTTTCTTTTTTACTCAAACCGATCAAGTTTGATAGTCGAATAAATTTTCGAAGAACTTTTACTTTTCATATCTGACTACTTATTGTACATCATAGTGTGATCTACTGATGGATTACATTGCCGTGCATATGCTAATAAGATATGAGTCTTATGCAGAACAAAATTTCAAATAAAATCAATACCTAAAATTAGATTAAAAAAAAGAATCATTTTTTTTTTGTCAAACTGTGAAGTTGAAAGTACTAATATTTTGGTTTATGTATACTAATACATTTGCGATTATCTAATTGGTAAGCTTGATGACTAATAGAATTCTATGTAGCAAGAAGTTTTCTTCTTGATCTTATCAATATGTTGACAAATCAAATGATAATTATCGAACAAATGAAAACAAAAAAAAAACAACTATAATAAGTCATTTTTGAAATATTCTTTTCTTTTTCAGATTAAAAAAAATGGCATTCTTTAATTTGACTTTAATGGGTTATGATAATAAATTTAAATCTATGAAACGTCTTGAACCATTAAATACAGAAAATGATTCAAATCAATTAAGACAAATTCCAGTAATAGGTCAAAGTAAAAGTGCACTTGAAAAACAATTAGCTCGAGAATTAGCTGGAGATTTACAATCACGCGAATGGACATCACCTGCTGTATCAAATTTGTAAGAATATAATTTAGTTAATAAAAATAGAAAAATCACATTTTGAAATAATTAGAAATTATCATACTCTACGTCAAATGCATGTACATGGTAATCAAAATCCAAATCAAATTATGAGACGTCCAATGACAGCTGCTCAAGAAAGTAAATGATTGAGATTTCTTTTTTTTTGTAGAGAATATGTATTTACATTATATGATTAGTTGGCTGGTGGACGAAAGATGAACCATTAAAAATAAAAGAACCATGGACACAAGAAAAACGTCATGTTCATGCACAATCTGAAATGACTAAGTAAGATATTTGAAAATTTTCTTCTAGTTTGTTTACTATTATTTTTATATTTTAGATTTGTCGATGATATGGTCCTGACAGATCGATATTTTCGCCTTTTTTAATTTTGTTTTTATAATGAATGAATGACTTTTTTTTTTTTCGAATCCGTCCATTTATAATAATGGGTGATCTATAACGAATGAACTTCTTAGTATTTTACATATCTCTCAGTAAAACATGACTAATGAAATCTTCAGAAGAATCCAGGACAGACCCTAACTATTTGAGTAAACGACTATTATTGTTAATTAATAAGATAGAAATCAGCTCGATTCCTTTGAGATTTTTTGTATATGGTCAACTCTGACATTCTTTCACTTTTGATTATTCATAAAGGAATATTGATTATTTTCTGTATCTAGAAGAAATACTTCTATAGTTTGCTTTTTTTTTTAAAAACTCAACGTTCTCTTCTATGAGAACAAAAGTAGAAATTAAGACTTCATTAAAGCTAGTTTTGAATCGATAATTAATTGAAATCTCGTATGATTAAGAGTTAAAGCTGACAAAATCACTCACAAAGTTCATATGCAAACAATTCGATAAAAAAAAAAGAATTCTGAATCTCTATTCGTTTCCTTGGATGTAAACAAATAAGTTATGTCGTTCCATATAAGCGGAAGATGCAAGTTTCTAGAGAATCAAACGAGGAATATATCACAAAAAAAAGAATTGTCGCGTTATATTGAAAGACTGCTGAGAAATGTACAAAATACTAAGAGATCTATTTTTTTATAGGTTACCCGTTAATAATAATTCATTTAGTCTTTTTCTTTTTCTTTTTTTTATTCTTAATAAATATTTTTTTTAGAACATTATTTAATAAACAATTTCTCAGATTAATTCCTTTCTTTTTTTAAGTTAAATATGAAAATAATAATATTTGGTGCAAATGGTGGCGTTGGTTTCGAATGTGTTCGTCAAGCTATTGAAGATCAAAATATTGAACATATAACAGCTATTACACGACGTCCTCTCGACAAAAATATGATCTCCAATAAACTTACTAATATTATTCATGAAAATTTTCTTGATTATAATCCATTATTAAATCTATTTGAAAATCATCAAGCATGTATATGGGCATTAGGCGTATCACAAAATGCTGTCAGTGAAAGTGAATATATAAAAATTACATATGATTATACATTAGCAGCTGCTAAAACTATGTCACAAGTTAATCCAAATATGAGATTTATATTTGTTAGTGGTAGGGGTGCTGATTCAACTGAACAAAGTCGATTTTTATTTGGTCGTATTAAAGGTAAAACTGAAAATGCTCTAATTAAAGAAAGTGGTCTCAAAGAAATTTATACTGTACGTCCGGCTGCTATTTTATTTACACAAGACACCTCAAATAAACCTTGGTATGTACGAGCTTTTCTGCCTGCATTACATATTTGCAAAGTAGTCAAACCATCATGGGTTATAACATCAACTGAATTAGCTCATGCAATATTATATTTAGTTAAAAATGGTCATCATGCAACATTATTTGAAAATCAAGATTTAAAAAATATTATTAATGAAAATCATCGTGTCGCATAATAGAGTTTATTTATTATTGTATTTTATTTTTGCTTATTGTTTTTCTCTGCTTGTATAAAAAAAAAAAGAAAACACAGAGTATTATATATATTTATTCTATGTAACAGTAGAGCATTGTAAAACACATTTGTTGTATTAAATTAGGGACATAAATGTTTATGTATATATATATATATATAAAGAAAGAAAAAAAAAAGAATTCAATTGACAGAAATATAGAGAAGAAAACTAACCAAACAAAAAAGAAAAACAGAATTCCACTGTTCGACAAAAAAGAATAAAGTT
Source organism: Rotaria sordida (assembly GCA_905250125.1). Taxonomy (NCBI): domain Eukaryota; kingdom Metazoa; phylum Rotifera; class Eurotatoria; order Philodinida; family Philodinidae; genus Rotaria; species Rotaria sordida. The sequence goes on from CAJNOL010000725.1 coordinate 98,517, forward strand.
AAAGAATATGGACGAAATTAAGAGAAAGAAAAAAAAAACAAAAAGAAATGCAGATTAATCAAAAAAAAAAGAAAAAAAAAATCAATTAATTATTTTTATTAATTGTACAAGAATTAATTCGTCTGTTAACAACTGTGAATAAAGAATAAATAAGTCAACAAAGCTTTACGCTGAAAATAGATATACAAGCTCTGCATAACATACACACACGCACATATATTTCTTCTTTCTTTTTTTTTTTTTTTTGTTAACAATTTTTTGTTAACAATTTATTTAAGTTTTGTAGGATTGCTTGAAAGGTTCATTGGAAGTGCTAAAATAAACAATATTATTTTTGTTTTTCTATTACGTTATGATTTTCATACATGTATTTGAAAACATCGATTGCGTGTTCTTATTCATCATCATCGATGATGAAGGACCACTATTTGTTGGACTAACTAATTGATTGAGTGGTAAAGAAGTTTTTTGAGCATCACCACGAGTATGTGGTATGAGATTATTTAATGATATATCAATTTTTCCCTGTGCTGATGACCAAGTATTCTGAAAAACAAAAAAAAACAAAGATATTTGTACACACACACACACACAAAAAAAGAAAGATTTTTCTCGATCATGAAAATCTAAATAGATTATAAGACAAAAGAAAATCATATCATTAGTTAATTCACTCCCGATAATAAGCAGCAAAATGTTATAACAGCAAAATAATACCTGTTTCTCTACAACTGTTGGTTGCTCTTGTGTAGCAACTTGAGGGGATACATTGGGAAATACAGCCTATAAAAAATGGCTATTTTCTTATTTTCTGATCGATAATTATTCTTTCTATTCATTTAATTTCTTATTAGTTTTAAACTTACATTAAATGAATTATTATTTGGCTTATTAAATTGTTGTTGAGTTGATGAAAACATCATTGGTTGTTGAAACATTTGTGGACGTACAAATGATTGTTGTTGTTGTTGTTGTTGTTGTTGAGTAGGAAAAAACATTGATGATTGTTGAGTTGTTGGAGAAGGTGTTTGAAATAAATTTAAATCATTTGATAAAGTTTTATTTGCTGTTGTTGGTGATGGCGAATTCATTGGTTGTAAAAGATCATTTGATGTTGATGTTGTTCCTGATAATGTTTCGAATGGATCAAATATTGTTGCTGATGGTGGTGGTATAACTGAAGCAGTTGTTGTTGTTGTTGTTGTTGTTGGCCAAATAGAAGGTTGTGTTCTAAATAATGATTTAATTTTTATAAGATCAAAATTAACAAACAGAAGATTTACGTGGAAATTGGTGATGTTATCTGTTGAGGTGGAATGATTGATGCTTCTTGAAATTGACCAAAATCATCTTCAATGGGTGATGAAACACCTGAAGCTTGTACATACGGTGTAAAACCATCATCATCACCTAATAAATCAGCAATAGGAGGTTGAGGTGTTGTTTGAGTTGGAAGAGGTGGAACCATTTGTGGTTTTTTAATTGCTGTTGTTGGTGTAGTCTTAAAAAGGAAATAAATATTTTGTTTTTATTTTTGAATAAACAAATGAGTGGATATTCAATAAAGAATCTTTATCATACACATAAAATGAGTATTGTTTAGTCTCGTTTCATCGACATATTTTATTCAGCAGTGTTTTATGAAGAAAAAAAAAATAGAACTTTGTATTAGAGAAAGTTTAATTTTATTAAAGTATTGATCAAATGATAAAGAGTCCTTTTCATATCGTTTCATTAAATCCAACAAAATAATTCTTTTTTAATTTCATGAAGACTTGTTCATATTGTTGTCAAGTAATTTCATCGTAATCATGTTGAACGTATTATCTTTGTTTAATTCATCAATCACTACATATTTACATTAAGTCTATAATACCAACCCTTCAATCCGAATGCTTGTATGGAAGTAGAGAAGTCTAATACCTATACTCACATCTGCTGATCAAAAGAACTTTTCTTGTCTTTTTACTGATAGTAATATTCGTTTTAAAAATGTTGAATAGTGTCATTATTGTTTAGTTAATTTCTTTTCAAAGGAAGAATTTTTCAGCAAAATTCTGAAATTGTCGATGAAACGAGAAGATACTATTCAATAAACGCTCTTCAGTTTGGTTGTATAATAGAATCTTTTATTGTTGAAAAATATGAAATAAGTTCTAACAGACAAAAAAAACCTATTCATTAGAATTATATTGTTCATATAAGTTTATAAATTATTAAAGCTTCAGTTCATCTGTTAATATTTTTGATTAAATGACAATATTTTTTATGAATGAAAAGTAGATGGAAAAAAACAAAAAAACATTTTTTCTTTATCGAATTTCTATATTTGCTGCAGATCATCTTGACATTTTTTGAACTTACTCGATTTTGAGAAGATAATTGAGTATTATTGCTTGATGTTGGAGTTTTTTTTACTTCAAAATCACTTTCCTAAATATAAATAAATTATTTTCTATGATCAAAAACAAAAAACTTAATCTTAACATAATTCATAATAATATTAATAATCAATTGTCAGAAAAAAAAAGAGAATACTAATAACATTTTTAAAGATTTGTCTTTAAAGCAAATGTATTTACAATTAATAATTGTATAGCAATAAAAGAATCATTTTCATTATGATAAAAAAATTTCTATATTTAAAAATAATTTCTTGTTGTTTTTTTTTTTCTCCTCGATTAATTTACCTTTGTTTTACTTCGATATTCATTTGATTGATCTTTCCATGGTGTATCATAAAATTGAGAATTTTTTTTAGAAAATTGACTATCATCATCACTAAAAACAAAGAAATGACATAATGAATATTATCATTAAAAATTTGCTCAGTATATTATGAATGGATAAGATAATGCATTCATCAATCTGTCGTCAGATGACGCGCATGAAATTTATCATCATAGCAAATTTTTTTTTTTTTTGTGTTTGTTTTAACAATCACCTTATTTCTGGTGAATAATCATTTGATGGACGTCGTTGATCAAGTACTATTTCTCTAACTTTACTTGCTAAATCTTCTGCTTTATTAAAACCTTCTTCAAGTATAGATGGATTTGTTGAACGCCATCGACCATCTAATTCTACAAAATCTTTTCGTTTTGTTGCTGTTGTTGTATTATTTCCTATATTTGAATCATCATAATCATTCCAACGATCACCTAAAATACAATATTAAATAAATATTCTAATAGAAAAAAAATGAGAAAACTTACTATAATGAGATGATGATGTATCACTACCAACACCAACATATTTATCTCTATTAACTTTAGCTTTTTTACGTTCATCTCGAAGTCGATCATCATCTTGAATAAATTCAACTATTTCTTTTACTTTATGACGTACTAAAAAAATAAACAATTTTTTTCATTTAGAAAAATAATCTTTTTTTTTACCATTAATGCCTTGATCTTTGCCTTGTTCATCAGTATAAGAAAAGCTTTCTAAGCTTTTAAGATCATAAAGATGTTCTCTTGCTGATGTTACCACTTTTTCACTACCATTTTTAATTAAATAAAGTAAAACGAGAAGTGACTAAAATGATGAAGAAAAGAAAAAAAAATTACTACTATTTTTTTTTTTTTTTGTTGACACAAAGTAATCAACATAAAAGTTTCTTGTTTTCTATTATTTCTTAATTATAGTTAAATGTCCTTTAGATGAAATATGATATAAAAAAAAAAACTTTATACAATGTACATTTTATTACTTTGAAAGCATAATGATATTTACAGTTGAATATTTTAAATAATTACTATTTACATATATATATATATATATATATTTCGTGCATAATAATTATTTCAACAAAGATTGAATGAATATGCATAAAAACAAATATTCGTTTCAACTTTATTACGAATATGAAAATAAAAATGGTGAAAAAGAACAGAAAAAAAAAATTATATAACAGGTCTTACAGCTATTTAAAAAAAAGCAGGATCAGCTTATGTTGTACTCTAATTGAGAAAAATTTGTCGTACCTTTATCTTATCCAACGAAGTTTTTATCTTACTCTTTCTTAATACTACTATAGTTGAAAGACTCTAATTAGAGCACGTCGTTTTAGTCCCAGATTTGAAAACTTTGAACCCGATAGGCTCTAACTCTAAGTAATAAATAGGAAAATAATATAGTAGCAGAGATGCGTTGGGTAAGCTTTTTTTTTTTCGTACTCTGGCTAAGAAAAATTTTTCTAATTTATACTCTACACTGCACGAAAGCGAAAGATAACCATGCACATCTTTAGATCTATTACAATGTCATCGTTCTGATATGAATATTCTCGAAGAAAATTTCAATGGTTATCTAGCTTGTTTTCAAGCGTACTGAACTACGTACTTTATATGTTCGTCGCCAATATCTTTTATCTTGTCCAAAACATCGTTTCCAAAGCATTCCTATCACCTACAATAATATGACAGAAAAGAAAAATAATATATAAGTTTAATATTTGTAATATATAATTTACCTCATTATAATGTTCAAATGAATATGAGAGTTGTGAAAGTTCTTGTAATAATTTTCCAGGTGGTCCCCAAGATTCATCATTTGTTGCTTCAACAACTTTAGCTTCAGTTTCCGTATAATTCATAACAATATTCGTTGCTTTGTCAAATAATTCACGAACTTTATAAGGCATTGTAGGTATATAATTACTTAAATTAATTTTACTTAGATCCATCTTTGTTATTATTCTTTCTTTCAACTTCTTCAAATAATAAAATTTAATAATTAAAAAAAAAATAAAAAAGAAGGAACTGATAGATAAGGATTAAAAAAACGCAAAAAAAAAGAATAGTACAGAACGATTTATGTCAGTGAAAACAAAAGTTGAAATGCATAGAACAGGAGGGAAGAGGTACAAGGTGATGGATGACATTACTATCAAGATGGATCAAACAAAGCTGGTAATAGGGTCGAAAGTAATGATGGTGACGAAGACAACAGCCATTCAAGTGACTCTACTCTTATTTTTAATGGACTTCTTTTATATTCTATTCATATTTAGATTTTTATCTTAAATTTTCAATAGAAAAAATTATATATATTGATATTTAAAATAAATTATTTAAAATAAAAACAACAACAAAAAAACAATTTTATAAGATGTCGCTAAGAGTATGTCGAAATTTTGTTCATTATTGATTGACCAATAGAAATAATTATATTATGGATCGAAATTTTAAATTATTACTCAACTTGTCATGGCTATTGATCTAAAAGTAAAATATTTATCAATATATCAATTTTATCAATTTCTTTAATTTAGAATCTAATGAAAGCTATTGATCGTCGATATGGAATTACATTTCGTCGTTTAAAACGAAGGTAGGTAAGTCAAAAATGATTGATTTTTCTAAATGAATATTATTTTATCATAATATTTCTATTTAATTTAGGTTTTAATTAAGTGTTTTTTTTTATCAAAAAGAAAATAATGCGTTTTGGGATAACAATCGATGGTCAATTTTATATTATTCGACAGTATGAATATTATACAGTAGATGAAAGATCACTTTAACCTAGCTAAATTAGTCTATTGTTTTCTTAGAAATCATCCGAAGATTTTTTTTTCTTGTTTTCTTCTTTCAAATAGAACAGTTTTTGTTTTATTTTTAATTAAGATCTCGACGATCACTTGTATTTTGTATTATTGGTGCTATCATTATATTATATCTTTTATCGAAATTGATGCGTCGTCAAGTAACTTATCAAAATAGTATATCTTGAAATAATAATAATAAAAAAAATCGATTAATAATTATTTCTTTTTTTTTTTTTTTTTGTCTATTTTGTTAGTTCAATATGATGCATGTATACAAAATAGATTGGAACAGTTTTCACGTGATCAAACAGAAATGAATGCTATTTTTAATCATGAACCAATTCAATATGGAGAAATTGTCAGTTTACCATTTACAGGTTAAAATTTTGTTTATGTATGAAAAGAGAAAAGAGTTTAAATATAAGAAGCATTAAAAACAAACCTATATATCGTTGATTATTTTACAGTAAGAGTTATTTCATATGATTTGTTGAGAATTCAGTGGTGAATTTAGATAGGAACGATCAACATTTCTCTTCGAACTATTTTTCTCAGTAGAAAACGCTCAAAAATAAGTTGATACGACCTCTATTTTGATTTGAAAACATGTTTTGTAACTACGATTGCATACAATTCTAGATCTGCCATTGTAAGAATTATTGTAAAATTAAAAATCTAATAAGAAAAAGAACGTTAGAATGTTGTCTGTTGTCTGATTCTCGGGGAAAATAATAAGTGAGAATAAAATTTATGATTTTCTTTTATTCATTGTAATTATTTCTATGAGAAAAATCTAATTTCATTACAGTTATATGACTTTCATATAAAGTTTAAAATATTAGTGTTTACTGTATCGTCATCATAAGAAAATTTCATAAAAATAGACCATACTATTATGAGTTTTCTACTTAACTAAAGCTTGTATGAAATTTCAAGATATGACTAAATTCACTAACGAGGAAAGTCTCCTAACCTATAAATCGCTGATGAATCAAGACTATGTATGTTCTGTAAAACTCAGTGAACTATGAATATCCTGAAAACAGTACAGGGCATTAGCTTCTTGCTGTTGAGATATTGGACTTTTATGGCTGTTGCTAAATGAATGCTGTGATCTTCTTTAGGAACACTGATTTTCAAATTTTGACTTAGAGGTAGACCTGAATAATATAAACAATGTAAAAGATACGCTTTTGTCATAATTGTATCTTAAGATAGGAATAACGAAAAGATTTGTAACATTCACAAGAAACTATTCTCGTTGATGACTGTTTCTGTATAAAATTTCGAGTTGAAATTCGAAAATCAGTTTTTTTGTTTGTTCCTGAAGGATCAAGTTCAGCGGTTCAAAAAAAATTTGAATCAAAATCGTTATTCTGGTTCCGGATAATTTTCGAAATCGTCGAACTCTACTTTCGGGTATCACAGCATTCCTTTGAAAACTACAGTAAAATTTCAGTATTTCTGCAGCAATAAGCAAATGGCTTGAACTGTTTTTACGGTATTCACAGTTCATTTGGTTCTATATACTGCGCGTAGCCTCAACCCCAAAGCGGTTTATCGATTGGAAGGCTTCCTTCTTGAGAGAGACCGAAAGTTCTTGCTTTACAAATGCTACCATAAACATTGATTTAAAAGAAGAATATCGACACCTTTAATAGAAAACAGAAAAAAGTCTTCAACAAACAGATCCTTATTTTCATTTTTGATGTATATATTTCTCTTTTTTTTATAGGCAATGGTTATCTTGGTCTATCTCTATCAAGTCAATCTCAAATTCAACTTTTAACTGATATTCGTTCACAATTTATATCAAGTGGTTACTCTCCAATCGTTAGAATTTCTTCGAATACATGGGAAGATTCAAGTGCAACAATGATGCAAATGAAAGAAGGTCTTGTAAGACGTATTCAATGTTTTAAAATTAGTAAAGAACGTTCAGCACATGTAACACATTTATTATATACACATCGAAAAAGACCATCATTAATTGTTCAAGAAATTGATATAACAAATCCAAGTGAACATACACTTGATCTTGATTTAAAACAAAAAAATCAAATATCAACTAATGATTTAAAACAACTTAATCAACAAGATATTCAATTTGATACAACAAAAGATATATTTATAATGATAACAAATCAATTATCTATTCGACAACATAATTTTATTATTTATGTTATTCTTACACATAAAATTATTTCAAATAGTCATATTAAATCTGGTAGGTAAGTTTCAAAATCAAATCAAATTAAATTTTTCTTTTTTATTTAATTTAAATAATTTTATTAAATTTAATTTTAGTCAAGAAAAACAAATTATTTTTACTGTAGTTAAATTTTCTTCAATACTTTCTGAAAATTCTTTACTTAATAAAACTTATATTGAACAATTACAAGAACAATTACAACAACAAGCTAAAAATGATATGTTAGATGCTTTATCAATATCATCAATAAGATTATTACAAGAACATATTAATACATGGTCATTAATATGGCAAAGTGGTTTTTCAATAAGTCGTTCATTAGCACCATCAACAATGAATGGTGATATTATTAATCGAACAGTTTATTATATTCTTTGTTCAACATCTGCACCACTTTATGAATTAAATATAAATGAAACAAAAAGAAATGAATTTAATCAAAGTCTTTTTCAAGTTGATCAATGTTATGAAAGTCATTCAACATTGTAAGTTTAATTACTAAACGAGGAAACTATCCGAACTAATAACTACCGTTTGAATCGACAAGGACGTTTCGGTAAGATTAGAAAAATTCAAAAAGTGTTCGTCCTCATAGGCTTTTGAAGTCAAATTAGAATTGTTTTATTGAAATTTTGACACTTGAAAATTCTCTAAGTTTCAGCTGAAATAATGTTTCCGACTAAAAACTTTCAGGATATTCTAAGGATCATTCACATGCAAAGTTTTACGTTGAAATTCTGCTTTTTGATTTTATTAGTATATACAAGGACGAAAGAAACTGATTTTTCTAGCATAGATCCTCCTTGAATATATCCCTAAAGTGAAAAATTTCAAGAAAAAAGTCTTGCATTCAATTATCTTTTTTTTTTATAAATAGAATGGGTGAGAAATTATGGATAGCACCAGGTGATGATTTAGCTGTTTCACAATTAACTAATCTCTGGCGTTCAACATTATCTCGAAAAGGTTGTTTTACATTAATGCGAAGTGGTATGAGTTGTTGTTTTTTATTTATTTATTTATTTAATTAAAATAATCTAATATATTATTATATAAAGGTGCCAATGGTGTTCTACAATCAATATTACTTTCAATTGGTGGTATACGTTTTCGTAATCATCATCTTGAAATGTATTTAGATCCAAAAGAACTTCATCGTGATATGTTTTTTCGTTCAATTAATTTTGGTAAACAATATCATATAAATATAAGTATTACAGTAGGACATGATAATCGTGCAGTTATTGATGTATCAATTGATAATGAAAATGCTCAAGCATATGCATGTGATGCTGGTTGTTTAGATTCGCCAACGAAACTTAGGTTTGTTAGGATTTCTTTTTTTGTTGTTATTGTTGATAATTGAATATGAGAAAGAATACTTGAAAATGATGCACTTGTTGAGATTTTGTTTGAATTTGAAAGCAAAGAGTAAATTCTTGAAATTGACAATTATATCGACATCTATTTGAAGAAGAAAATGAAATCTAAATATGTGAAAAAGAAAATAGATTGTTTATGGATTTAAAATATATGAACATTTTTTGAAAAAAACATAATTGTGACCTTAAAGTTTATTGAAGATAAGAACAATGATAGTTTAAT